>CBVK0103946887.1:0-11558 GCA_900067695.1 Picea abies
ATCAATCTTGTGGTCCAAAAACCATGACTAGGGTTGACATCAATGACAACAACCAATCTTCCAAAAAATTCAATGTTTGAGACTACTAACCCCTAGATGATGCCCATCAAGTGATCAGATGGAAAATAATAGTATAACAGATGTGACCTAAAGTGTGAGGTCATAAGAGGTGTATGATGTCTGAAATACTTAAAAAAAACAAACAAAAAGATTTGGGTGAAGGAACCTGGAAAGAAACCATCATCATTATATGGCATAATAATAACATCCTCGAGGTGGGAATACCCATGCTCGGTAATAAAAAACAAGCATAGACGCTAAAAATAATACATTACGGATCCAAGAATGACACAAACAATTAGATCATGGCCATGAACAAATACATTATGGATCCATGTCACAAGTGAAAACATAGCCATGACCAAGTAAAAATGTGGATATATGTCATAGTATACAAATAAGTGAGGTGAATCGATGCTTGAGTGATCTTTGAAGTACTTATGAATAAATCCATTGCAACTTGGGAGGGAATGCCATCAAGGAATGTGGTGGTCCCAACCCAAGGTCTTTGTCCAAAATCCCAATGGTATGAATCCACAAAATGAAAATAAATGAGTTGATTTTAATCATGGTAGAAACCATTTGAGTACCAGTCATTGATGTATACCATTAAAATATGTGAGGGAAACCATCAATGATGATGATGGACCCCAATATACCTAGTACAATATAGTGGGTGTGAATAAAGGAGTTGAAGTCAAAAAATTGTAGATTCATTCAACAGGAGCCAATGATGTAAACCCACTATTCAAATGCAAGGGAATATGCCAGTGATGTCTGCAAATACCAGGGTACTAACTAGCTTCTAGATTTCAATCCTGGATAATTATATGGAGTCTATAGAATGAAATACGTCGAAGGAGGGCCTTGATGTATCCCTAATTAATTGACATGAAATATATAAAGGTAAAATGTGTGAAGAGTGTAATAATAGAGCACAATTGACTCAGGGATGGCCAGGATGAATGGGCTAAAGGACTGAAATTGGCTCTCACAAGATAACTTCCCTTGAACAAAACAACATGAAAAATGACTTGACCTAGAAGCATTGACTCGTTAATGACCAAAACAATTGCTATGGATGACTAGAAGAGTAACTAGTTGGAGGAGTTCAAGAACTCATGGAGACAGTAATGAATCAGAGGCAATGGATAACCCAACTATTGGGCAAAGACACAAAATAGCTGCATTGTTCAAGGGTGACTCAATAGACATCTACCATGTCTGATGATAACTAGATGGAAAAATCCACCACTATTTTTCCTTCTTTCATGTTTTACGAGTGAAAAATAAAATAAAAGTATGTTCAATGTTTTATCCCATGGATTTGATTCTTGATCCCGAGGAAGAGAATGGTACTTGACAGTCTTTTCAATTTTTAATGAGTCTAGAAATATCCGAAATAAAACTCCATATATAACCTCGTGGATTTAATGATCCCAAGAAAGTAAATTCTCATGTGGCATTTCATATTTAGAGAGTTTGAAAGGACAAAGAAGACTCCAAGGGTAGGATTTTTCGTAAATTTAGTCCCCCGAGCCCAAAAAAGTATAAAAAAATACAAGGGAGAACTCTTCTAGCCAATGTTGACTAGAGTATTCCTTTTTCAGAATTAGTCCATTTGGTCCAAAAATGGGGTAAACTTATACCGAATAGACATATTTTCAAATCCAATTAATGAGTGTCAAAGGAAAAAATCTCACTCTACTATGTTTTCATGTTTAGGGAGTTTGAAAAGAGATTAAAGGTGACTCCAAAGAGTTCCTTTTTTGTATAGGTTTTACGAGCCTGAAAAAGTGATAAAAGTATGATCGGTAACTTATTCTCATGTATTTACAAGCACAATAAAGAGCAAATACTAAGATCATGGTTATATGTTTCATTTTTTAATGAGCTTGTAACAAAGAACGGAACTATACTCTAGGCGCCTACTTCATTTTTAAATGAGATAGAAACAAAGAATGAACTATGATTAGTATTGGTTTCATTTTTACACGAGATTGAAAAAAAAACTCAAATGGTGCTAAGGGTTTGTTTAATTTTTACAAGAGCTTGAAACTAGAAAATAAACTATTCTCGGGGTTGGTTTGATTTTTACACAAGTTGAAACAAAGAAAAACTATGCTTTGGATTGTTTTCATTTTTATGTGAGTTTGAAACCGAGAATGAAACTTTGTTCAGGGTAGATTTCATTTTCACACAAGATTGAAATAGAGAAAAACTATACTTGGGATTGGTTTCGTTTTTAAATAATCTTGAAACTGAGAATGAAATTATGCTCAAGTGATACCCATTAGTGCATTTTCTTCTCAACATGATGTCTAGAGGTTGGTAATATTCCCCCATCATGAGAAGTAAAATCTAGTGGCTTAACTAATGCATTATGTCTAGAGGCTGGAGAATGCCCCCCAAACTTTGTTTTGTCTACTGACTGTTCTTTTGCACCTAATTAGACTCTTGGATACTAATTGGAATAGGTTTGTCAAAGATGGAGGAAGAAATAATATTAATTGAAATAGGAAAAGGTTCAAGTACTAGATCTAGTAGAAGACTTGACTCAATTGCACGGGGGTGTTTTTCAGTTTTTAACAAGCTTGACATGGAAAATGAACTATGCTCATGAGTGTATATTTCATTTTTTTACCACAGACTGGTGACTCCACTAGGGATAACTCCCTTAGGATCTTCCTATACCTAAGAAAGAATATATATTTAAACGACATATTTCCCTAGATCCAACTCATACACGAAAAAGATCTACAGATTGATGAAATGGAAAGCTTACCCAATGATCTGATGGTTGTCCCTGCATGCTCCTTAGTTGCTAGCTTCCATGAAGATTCCCTTCTCTCTTACCAGCTTATATTTTCACACATAGAAGCACATAAACCTTTCACAAGCTCGAAATAATCATGTATAACTTAAAGATAGATCTAATAATGTATCATAACACATGAAAACATTAATTATCTACAAGGAAATATAACAATTACATACACATCCAAGTAGAGGGAAACATCTTGTACATATTTTATTGATAAAAAATATGGATTACACCTTACAAACAAATTGATGCAGTCCTTTCCCAAGTTCTGTAATAAAAATGCCGAAATAAGTTTTCCTTCTCCCTTTTCCTCCCTTTTCCAATGACAGACCCCCATTATTTAAAGGATAATAGAGATAAGATCAAAGGGTAGTTTAGATAAGATTTCCATGCCCAAGATGAAAATATTCTCAAGGTTGAACAATGAAGATTCATGGTTTTAATCTCATCTCAAAAAACCAATCCTGAATAGGGAGTAACAGACCTAGTTGCACCCTGCATTCTTGCAGGGAGAGATCGATCACCTTTGAAAGAGGACAAGGAGCGACTAGCAATTTGTGGTCATAGGTTCTAAAGGGGAAACTAGAGACCAGGAAAAAAGGTACTGCAAACTCAGGGAAAAATTGTATAATTCAGTGGTTTAGAGTACTAACCCATAGATTATTCCCATCAAGTGATCGGGTGGAAAATAATTGTATAACAATGACACCTAGCATCAGAGCAATTTTTTTAGAGAGGCTAAATTGCTTGCAGATTGGTTTTTCTTCATTTTGAGGAATTCTATTATAAGGATTTGACACTTATCTGGGGAGGCCATCAATGGGGGGTGATTCTTTTTACAACTAACTATTGGGGCTCAGAAATGTCCTATTTTCATTCGCCTTTCCCTTCATTATTCTTCACATTTCATCACCCCATTAAACTTTCTTAATATCATTTCATAAATATACTCAGGTTTCACCTTATTGTTTTCCACTTTATTCATTTTAGTATTAAAAGGGAATTTGTGATTAAATATTAGAAAATCGACATGTTTTCATATATATCTCAAAATGTGTGAGATTTGTAATGTGTAGGAATATGTGATGGATTAAATCAAAAGGACTTCTCGAATACTTCCTCCATGTTATAAACCTAAATTGCACCATAGATGCTTACCTAGCATCAGGCCATCTTAGATCCCTTATTTGCCAAAGCATTGTTGAACAACTCTTAAAAAAACCTCTTTTATAAGGGCCCACGCACCCTACTCTATTACTGCATGCCTCTACACGCTAGTTGACCTAAAACAACCCGCATGGATCGACAAAAGCATGAAAAAAGAAAAGGTGCCGATGGAACACACAACTTTGGGTGAGTTAACTGAAACTCCTGGCCATGCATGGCCGAGGGTTCATCCAAATACCTAGCTTCTTCTAGCCTATAAAAGAAGGGCTAGGGGTCCCATTTGGAAGAGGAAAAACATAGCAAAGAAACTCTACCCATTTGCATATTCCCATTGTCCCAACCCTTTAGCCATCCTTGTGCCAGAAGAAATACTAAACATAGAAATTGGAAGACAGTTGAAGAGGAGCCCAGGATCAGGTTCACAACGCAGTGGCCGGTCTCGACTTTTTATAAGTTGACTCATTCAAAGTAATAAAGAAAATTCTTTTCTCATCCCAATTCATGAGTTATTCATAGTTTGTTAAGTGCATATTTGAATCTCTAACCCGTTAGTCTATAGGTAAGATGCATGTGTAGTTGTTGCTTGTCTTGTATGCAGGTCAGCTTTGGAAGGAGAACTGCGGATAAGTAATCAAGTGTGACAAGATATCGACATCGAATGCCCAGAACAAGGTAGGTTTATATAGCCATGTTTTTACTAAAAGGAAATGGGATTTAAGTCTCGGGACGAAGGTAGAAAGTAGTTTTTTCTTGGTCATATCTTCATGCAAAGCATAACCCTATTTGCTAGTCCATAAGGAGATTTCCCTCACAACAGAATTGGTGACCATACTGGGGATGATCTATAGGGTTCCTAGGAATTTTATGTGTTTTTGGGTAGTTTAAAAGAATATTTTTTCTTGCCTCTTTTTTTAGTTCCTATAAAGTTTGAGCTAGCAAAGAGTCTGGTTTTCCATACGATCTTTCTCTGATTTGCTTGAATGTGTTTTTTCGAGACCCACAGAGGTACACTCGACCTGCATAAGGTCTGGATGCATGTACCCACGCCCTATTCTCTTACAACCCGTGTGTGAACGCTAGCTGAAGAAATATTAGTAGTGTGTAGAACCCAGAGAATTTTTGAGGCAGGCATCCTCTTCCCTGTCAGAATCAGAAATTCTCAGGGGTTTTCTTGAATTTTGTCTGAGTCTTGGTTGTTTGCAGTCTTATCTCAGATTATTTTGCTTTATGATTTTTCCTATATTTGTTTTCTTTTTCTGTTAAAAAGAGTGTCCAAGCCTTCAGGAGATCCTAGTTATCAATATCAGCGGTCTCTTCCTGGTCTGGGTTGTCTTTTGTTGTTTTTTCTCAAAGTTTAGATATACACACGATCTGTACAAGGTCAGACCACGTGTACATGCTCTCCGGCTCTATACAGCTCGCGTTCGCACGCTTGCTATTGGATTATCAGTAGCATGCTTGGGTAGGATAGTTTTTGTTGGGGGTAAGGTAGTCATCCTTTCCCTTGATGAGATTTATACCTCTCAAGTATTTGAATCTTTGTATTAGTAGTCAGTATCTTAGGATTAATCTTACCCTTATCTTGCTTTTTCTCATTTAAAAGTTGTCATAAAAAAAAAAAATTAGGGTTTTTAGACAACTGTGAGAGTCATTTTTTAAAGTTGCTAGTGTGTGATTTTTTGAAGTGACTCTTTGCGATCTGTGATTAGGCCAAAATTGTTTTTTCTTGGTTTTTACTTGTTGGTATTTTTCCTTTTTTCTTTATCAGCATAAAAAAAAAAATCTCTTTCATTTTCTTGTTTGGTTGAAGAGTGTGTTTCTGCATTATTAGCCAGGGAAAAGTCATTTATTTCATAAGTTTTTGCAATTTACTTAGATCATAAGTAGCTTGTAGTCAAGTGAAATTTCTTTTGAGTTTGTTGTCCAAAATCTTAGAAAATTAAAAAATATTTATTTTGAAAAGTTGTTGAAATTTTGCATTAAGTAAAAGTTTTTTCTTTCCAGATTTTTTATTCATTTTTTCTTTCATCTTTTACACATCATCAGTTTCACTTTCATATCCCTTGACATAAGACAAAGACATAAAATTAATGCTAAATCTAAAATTTATTAGACTTTTCTATTTGTAGGGTTAGCCAACTAGTTCAAGATTAGGGCCTTGGATTAGGTTGGAGAGGAAACTCTTCAAGGCCATTTAAAATCAAACATTGGAGTCTGAGTTAGGGAGTTTCTAAGTCCAGTATCAAGAAATTTATCTAGGACCCCTCTCTAACACATGGGATAAACATGAGGTCACGTGCGGAAAGGTAGCAAAGATAACCCCTCCAAAGATGGACCAATCGTAGTGGAGAACACATATAGAGGGCTTGTTTTGGAATTTCGTTGATTGCATTTGCCACGGGGCTTCGTGGGTCTTGAATCCATTCGAGGTCCTTAGTTGTCTTCTGAACCACTTTCTTTAAATACCCTTGACAGGTTTCAGGATCGATACCCTGCTCATTGTGGTCTACCCGACTTTCGACTATACCCGCCTGGTGACTATTCGTGCACTGGCAACCTAGTTGCCTATATTTTTTAGGGACATACACAGGTGAATGCGGGGGTATACCACAATACCTAGGACAAACATTGGTCCATGATTTTCTAAGTATACCCATAGGGTGCTTCCGTGTTCAAGTTGCACTTGCACCAGTAAGTTTCTCTAGTGTTGGTTGTTGTAACTGTTCTTCCAATTAATTTAGTGTTTGCATGTCTTATCTTCTAGGGACTTTTTTAGTCTGTGTTACTTTTGAACATTTAGACTACCTTAGAGTGTCATTGATCTTCTCACATAGTGGAGGATCACGACCTTCACCGGTCACGAAGGCTTCTTGGCCTGCCGCCAGTTACACTGGAGCCACCCCCACCACCATTGATTTGAAAGCTAGACCAACAAGGGTATTTTGAAGTGATCGGGTTACAAGCAATTGTGCCCGAACAACATCCGAAGGAATCAACCATTTTGGACCTTGAAGCGAATTCTCTTGGCTCGGTTGAAACCCCAACCACTGATTTCTTGGCACCTTTCATAGTACCAATCCAATTTTACAAGCGCCAGATAGTGTTGCACACAACAATGGAAACAAATGTTGTTACTCTTTCTAGGAATTCTTCAATTCCCACTACGGTTGTCACCACAGGAGAGTTTTCACCTCCTAACCCACCATCATCGGTCCGAGCCACCATGGTCTCGACCGCTTCTACATTGCACAGTGGTCCGATCCCATATTTGGTGACGGCCACAACCCCTTTCACACTAAGTGCGACAGGCCCTTTGTTCTCATATGGGATGCCTAGTTCGGGTACAAGTCCTGTACTTTCCTACTCCACTTTACAGACTTCAGTTCTAGGGACAGGGAGCTCTAGTGCTCCTCTACAAGGTCACATAGGAGGCACTCCAAATCCTTTTAACGCTTTCCCTTACGGAGGAGGTCATATCCCTCCTTCATCCTCTTCACTCGGTGGCTCGCATCAGCAGTCCATCGGGCAACCTACATACCATAGTTTATTTGGAGCGGAGAGTCAAGGACCACCTTCACATAACATGCCGATAGGGTCGACACCATTTTCTTTGGCCAGAACATTTGGTAACAACACCTTCTCGTCAGCCGCCTTCCGCACTGGGGGCAATCCCAATTTTTGACAATCTATTCTTGTGCAGGGATCTATTCCTGCATAGTGGGAAAACCCAGGAACTTCTTCCACATCAGGGCCTTGGAATTCTGGGTAGGGATTCATTCCCTCGTCTGGAATGTCGATCTAGGGAAATTCTTTCCACAATCAATGGAAACCCAGACAAACTATTATGCCCATCCCTACGGGACCAACATGGGGCAACCCTTCCCAGAGTCCTTCGAATATAATGCATGCCCAACCATCTATGTCCTATATGGGAAATCATTCGATGATGTCTCCACATATGCAAAATCCATACGCTGGCTAGGGCCATGGTTTCTACTAGAATCCGGGCTAGCAGCCAAACATTTCCTAGCAACCTGGTGAAAGTCAAACTCCAGGCCCCTTTTTCCCAGGTTATCACCAACAACCCAAACTACTCTTCCTGGCGACTTTGCACTTGCCATATTTGACAAGCTTGTTGAATGACCCCATTTATCATGATCTGCATTGGCCTCCTATGCCGACGAAGTTGCCTTCAGACATTCCAAAATTCAAAGCCAAGCCTAACGAAGATCCGGGTGATCATGTGCCTACCTTCCATCTTTGGTGCTCATCTAACTCATTGAAATATGACTCCATACAGTTGTGATTGTTTCAATGTACTCTCATTGGGAGTGCCACAAAATGGTACATTGATCTCTATCACTCAAGATAATCTTCCTTCAGTGAGCTAGCAATGGATTTCCTAAACCATTTCTAGTTACCTGTGAAATATGAAGTTGGCACAGAGCTGCTAGCCAATTTCGAATAGACAACAGTGTACCATATCTCTGATCACATCTGAGAATGGAGATGCCGAAAGAGTCTAATTAAGGTGCCAGTCCCACCAACATTCCTTCTTGAGTGGTTCCTTAAGTCTTTGGTCCTACAGTTATCCAAAGACATCGCAACATCGGGAGTATTCTCTGAAGAATATGCCATCATGAGAGCTCAACAATTTGAGCTCATATATTCTTAGTTTGGTTTATTATACAACATCTTGCCAGATGCACCACACTCAATACTAGATAAAACTAGATAGAGAGCTAGACCGCATGCCAATGGTATTGTTGGTTCCACACAAACAAATCCCACTGAGCAATTGATGAAGCAGTTGTAGCAGTTATCTATACAACATATAGAGGCCAGCCAAACTACTACTTTGGCTGCTCCCCCTACCAAAACGCCTGAGGTACACAGTACAATCGACTAACCCAAAGGCCACCCAATAGCCTGAAGGAAAGAATAAACAACGAAAGAGGGGTAAGGGGCATAAAAAACCTACCAATAATGATGGCATGGACAACACTGAGAAATGGAAGACAAGGTATCCATGCAACTTGTGCGCGGAAGACCACTCGACCCATCTCTATCCTCGACTTGCAAAGGCCCAAAATTTTGTAATACAACAACAACAGATCGTGTTGACCAATCCCTTTCAACATGAGAAAAATCTAACCCAAGCCTCTGCAAGCATGAAGGGGGGCAGCCAAGACCCCTCTTCTCTTGAAAATAACCCCACATCCATGAACATATATATGGTGAGGGGTGATGCTTTTATATCGACTAGAGCACATGACTACAGTAAACCAAGCACTTCTGAGAAGGGTAAAGAAGCTGAAATCCCATCTCTTCCTCTACAGATTGAGAAGACGTTGGGAGAAACAATGACATGCATTCCCAAAGGTGCATTTAAAAAATATTCTCATAACCCAAATGCAAGGGCCGCCCAGAACTACTCTGTGGTGGAAGATTTATCACAAACCCCTTGTGCAATGTTTTCTTTGGAGGTCCTCCAAAGCTACCCTTCCCAGAGGAAATCCTTTTTAACTGCTTTAGGATCAACCAAGACTTGTAATCCAAGTAAAATCATGCTAGATGCAACCAACTTAAAACCTCATCTACCTTACCACGTAGTGTTTCAGATAGTAGTGGCTTATCCCACGAAAGATTTTACTTGGAATATATTCTGCACGGTGGTTGACGAGGGTGCCTCAACATGCGTTATGTCGTTGGCATGTTGGAAGTTTGTTGTCCAGCCCGTTTTGTCTCCGTCACCTACTCTCATCACCGCTTTCGATGGTCTTTCGTTCCGACCACATGGTATCGTTCCTTCTTTCCCCATGCAGTTAGGAGGGAAGACCGTGTGTGTCAAACTAGAGGTAGCCGATGCTCCCCTTGACTATAACCTCTTGTTAGGAAGGAGTTGGACTTATTCCATGCAAGTTGTGGTTGCTATATTTTTCTCGGTCTTGTTGTTTCCACACGAGGGCCAGATAGTGATCATCAATCAATTGTCCTTCTCCAGACCTGACCCTGCTTTGGGGGCATCCACGGTCCTGATGATTAATAATCCTCAACCTGGTGCTATCAACATAGGGGTTGGTTTGTGTCCATCTTTGATGGGTACTTTCTATTACCCGCCCCCTCAAGGTGATATCAATTTTATATCCAATCACCATAAGGCTGAGATTTTTCAAGTTTCATCATTCCGCGTGACTTACTTCGACGATCCGTGGACACTTCCTTCCCCATCGGCCATAGTGGATGGGACAGAACACTTGGGCATGTCCATGCCCTTATCCACAACTAAAGTAGCATACTCTTTAGTCCATCAAACTTCATCCCACACTGATCCATCTCCTGCACAAGAGTTAGATCCACTTCTAGAGCCTGTTTGGGATCAGGGCTCTCTCGCTCACACCGATTCATTGGACTTAGTATTTCCCTCTAATGAAGCAATAATTGAAGCAATGACTAGTCCAGATAAACCCTAGGAATATCTTCATCACAAATCATACTTCCTCCTAGAGTTAAGCTGAATTGAAGCAAGAGAATTCACCATGACCTTGACAGGACATCGGTCTTGTCCTATCAATCCATTAGCTACACATGAGATTTATGCTGAGAGTAATATGGCAACTATAGCTGAAACCTTACCGATCAATATCTCCCAAAACCCTGGTTTCGTGGAGAATGTCTTCGTCAAAGTGGACTGCTGCCCTGAAGAGATTCAAATCTACACAGATCTTTTCAATCAATTCCACGACGTTTTTTCCTGGTCTTATGAGGAAATGTGAGGCATCGATCCAAAAATAGTTAAACATGAAATCACAATGTATCCTAATGCCAAGACGGTTCGACAGAAGCTTCGTCCAGTTAATCCTAAGAAAGAAGCACCCATTAAGGTTGAGGTTGATAAATTTCCAAAGTTTATTTATCCTATCCATTTGACCCAATGGGTGTCCAACCCCGTACCGGTCAACAAAAAACAAGGCACAATTCGTGTATGTACCGACTTCCATGATTTGAACAAGGCATGTGCCAAAGATAATTTTCCAACACCTTTCATTCACCAGATCAGTGATGAATGTGCAGGTTGTGAATCCTTTTCTTTCATGGACGGTTTTTTGATATATAATCAAATCCAAATGAAACTCGAAGACCAACACAAAACAACATTCATCTACCCATGGGGTACATTCGCATATCGTAAAATGTGTTTTGGTCTAAAAAATGTTGGAGCCACATTTCAGCGGACCATGTCTTTTTCTTTCCATGACCTCAAGCATATTTCCATGACCTCAAGCATATAGTCGAGGCCTATTTAGATGATTTAGCATCACGATCTCGCAAGAGAATGGATCATCCCACACACCTTCGACTTATCTTCGAACGTTGTCGCTACTTTCAGATTCTCCTGAATCCAAACAAATGCATCTTTTGCATAACGTCAGGATGATTGTTAGGTTTCACAGTGTCAGCAATAGGGATCAAGGTTGAGGCAATAATTCAGTTGCCCCCCCCCCCC
>CBVK0103946921.1:0-15489 GCA_900067695.1 Picea abies
TGCTCATTTTGGATGGCAAATCCATCAGATGGATGTGAAGAGTGTTTTTATTCATGAAGACCTATCTGAAGAAATTTACATGGAACAACCACCTAGTTTTGTGATAGATTCAAATCTAGTTTGTCGACTCAAGAAGTCGCTTTATGGTTTGAAGCGGGCTCCTTGATCCCGGTATGGTAAGATCGACAATTTCTTTCTTCGACTTGGTTTCAAATGATGTGAATCTAATCATATCTTGTATGTTCTCCACTCCATTGGAGACACTATGATTGTTGTTGTATATGTCGATGACTTACTCATTACAAGCAATAATAATGCTCTCATCTTTACACTGAAGAAACAATTTGTTGACTCCTTTGATATGACACATCTTGGCACTCTATATTATTTTTTGGGTCTTCGAGTATTACCACTTTGTGGTGGTTTTTTTATTTTTCAATCTAAATATGTGATGGATCTGTAGACACGTTTTCAGATGGCTAATTGAAAGCCCCGTGCCACTTCTTTTCAGTCTAGGGTGAAGCTTAATAAAACTTGTCAAACACCCAATGTCAATGCTACACTTTATTGATAATTGGTCTGCATTCTTATTTATCTTACTCATAGTCGACCTAACATTTCCTTTGTTGTCAATGTGGTTTCTGCAATTATGGGGGGGTGTTATAGTGATGTAATTTCACCTCCCGAATCTCCAAAGTTGTGCGTTGATAAGGGGGTTGTTGGAACATCAAGAATTGGTGGTTCATTACACATCTCTTGGGTTCAGTCGGTCAAGAGAACAACCTTCATCCGGATATAGTCAGTCGGGTGATCGAACAACACATCACACATATTGATCGAGTAATTGACCTGTATGTCGGTCAGACAATCGACCAACAGTAAAATATAGTCAAGTGGTGGATCGGCTAGCCCTGGAGTCAACTATGAGTTAGACAGATAGTCGGCCAAGTTGAGTCCTGTCGAGTCGACTTGACAAAGTGAATTTTTCAAATTCAACTCTAACTATCGATGGTTACATGTGGACAATATCTTCCAGACTCTATGGAAGTTGGTTACATCTTGAGACTATAAAAGAAGACCCCTTGGGTCATTATCAATGTGAATGTGAATTAAGATTGCACAACAGATCATGCAGTTCAATATGTGCATTATGCATTGTGATGTTATGATCATAGTGCATTTTGCTTAAGTGTTTTAACGGTGTCTTTAGACACCACCTTTTGTTCTTCGAAATCCCCCCCTCTTTGACTATCTGTAGTACAAATTTCTATATTTCATGTTGTGTTCTTAAGTGATGTAACGGTGTCTTTAGACACCACCTTTTGTTCTTCGAAATCCCCCCCTCTTCGACTATCTGTAATACTACTTTCTCTATTTCATGTCATGTTCCACCTTATTTCTCAACACAGGGTACCCATGAACCTTTGTTCGCAAGGAGTTATAGTATCTCTCATGCCAATGCACCAACATGAGTATCAAACAATGTTAATATCTGTAAAAAAACAAAACCAAAGACATAGGTCAATATTTGTCAATCACTCAATATACGCGACGTGGCCTCCCACAGTCGCTTGGTTCATGTGACTGGTCAACAAACAGTTGTGCAAATTGCTTGAGTGATTGTCCACTACAAATGTGCACACGTTACACATATGCATAATGAACAAATGTGCAAGTTTTGTCCATGACTATTCATGGAATAGTCATGCCATTTGCACAATTGCCATGCAAGTGCACAAATAGTTTCCACGACTGTGCATGAAACAACTGCAACATTTGCATGGTTTTCTAGCAAACAACCATGCAAAAAAAATTCATAATTGTCCCAATAACAATTGCAACATTCGTGTGAGAACTTATCACATAGCTACACAAACCTGCATCGCTACTCCATGGTCACCCAAACAAATTGCATGTGCCACTTCAAAAGGGGGCTATATGGGCCTAAATTCACCTCCTACCCTAAAAATTGAATGTTTAAAATGATAGATGAGTCAAGACCCCTTACTTGGCTCTCACAAACTTGAAAACCCCTCATAGATGCACGTACAACAAGCTCTGGAAGGTTGTGGGGTCCACATGCTCACGTACAAACTCAACAAAGTACAAATGAGGTGTATTTGTGGGCTCTACTCCCTTTTATATTTCCCAATCACAAATTTCCCCAAGCCCATGTGGGAGGTCAAAAACTTTGTTTTCATAATTGTTTGTGCCCTTGGAATCATGGCGTTGCCACCTCCGGTGACATTTTCTCACTTCATTTTCCCAAAAATTTCACCTTGGGGCCATTTTTCCCAACCAAAGTTCAACAGACGTGTATGTGAGCCTACTAGCTCTATTTTTTATATTGTTCACATCGTTAGGTTTCTTATCAATAATACTTTCACATAGGGTATTTGGTTTCATGTGTGTAGGTATTTGCTGGGAGGCCCTCTTCATCTATTAGATGCACATGAAAATTCCATTCACCTTGTCCCTTTAGGTATATACTTCTTAAAACATGCATGTTTGCACTCCCTCTGAGATCATTGCACTTGCAAGTATCACTCCCACTAAGTATGCCTTTAGGGATTTCTTTTCCCACCTATGTATGCAACTTCCCTCAATTCTACGTGCATTCAATTGCTACTAACTAGTAGCACTCCACCCCCATGGTTTCTTTAGTTTTAACTTCCCTTGCATTATTATCACCCATGTTATTTCTTCCTATAGGATGGGAGTCCAAACAATCTACATCTCAAAGAATGAACCTCATACTTGTTTCTCATGATTATGATGGTTTACCTTTTTCACGGTTTGTTATGTTGAATGTGCTACCGCATTTTCATTGGCCTCTTATCTCCCTCGATATCAGTAAACCACCTACATTCCAAACCATCATTCATTTAACAACATGAAGACCCAAACAAGAGGCCCCTTCCCACATTCACTCTTGCTAGTCTCGCCTCACATGGCCAATTTGTTTGATCATATGATTGGGGCACCCGTCTCCATGTTTGTAACTTAGACAATTTTTTACATTCTTTCATTTATTAGCAATTGAAAAAACACATTATTTACATGAGAAGCATTGATACTCGTACCATTCCATCCGATGGAGCCTCTTTGAGCTCGATGACAGTCCTAGTCACCCTTGGTTGGAGCATATGCATTGATTTGTTGGTCCCTAAATGATCACAATTTAATGCAACACTTCATGTATCCTAGTACCTGTCATTGTGACCCCCACAGTTGCCTCCATCAACCACCTATCCATTTGCATCCACTCTCTCTTAGTCTCAATTTAACAAACACTTAACATATCTAATTGTTCCCATGACATCGAATCATCTTATGTCTAGTTGATTTTTTTACTGTCGTCATTTTTCAACCATCATTTATGCTTCACCTAAGAAAAGTTTTGTGTCATCCTCATTTAAATTTATCAAAACCATCCCCCATTACAGTTTGGTATATGGTTTATCCTCAAAATATTTCAAGGGAAATCATGTCCTTTATTGTCGCGTCTTCATTCATGTCAACACCAACTTAGGTTTTCCAAGAATGTCAATGTATCTTGGTTCTCATTTTCATCAACAATGGCAAACCATGGACAAGATAGAGAGAGCCATCGGTGCTCTCTGATTTCATCAACCCCCCTAATGTTTGACATCAACTCATATACACATTAAGACGAGTTGTACCTTGCAACATTTGTAGCTTCTAGTTCCATTCAAAGACCCTTATGCTTGATAAGCTATCAATGCCCTCAAGTTCAAGCACTTGTCATAATTTCTCTCTTTAGGTTCCAGGGAACCCTCTACTTAGGGAATTCATTTACTATTATTGGCACCCCGAAGGACGATGTATATTTCTACTCCACAAATTCTCAAGCTACAACATCATTATTGATCTTTCAGAAAACTTCTCATGCTTAAAAAATAGCATCCAACATATTGTCCACTATTGTAATGTATTTTGGTAAATTCACGAGCACATGACATGCCTACCTTGTTTGTATAAAGAAATCATATATCTAGGGATGTTTGGATTTTTTGCAAGAGGGTTCTCATCATTTCTCCAAAGGATGTTCTTTCTCTCTCTCTCTCTCTCTCTCTCTCTCTCTCTCTCTCTCTAAAATAGAGGCCATGGAGAAGTAATCAAGGGAGGGATATTTTAGCACAATTATGTTGTTGGGATGAAACTAGAGACCTGTTGTCTTATGATTTTATCTTGACAAATTCATTTATCCTTGCTTGTTTGTTCTCTTCTCTTGAAGAGGCAAGAACACTTCTTCACACATTTCATTTGAAAGAGAGAGGCTATTTCGAGAGAGAAAGAACCCTCCCAAGGAGAGTGTGATAGCTCACTTTCTCAACCATTCTCTCCAAGTGTGCATCTTAAGGCCTGAGCCTATCCATTTGGTAATAGAAGGGTATTATTGCTTCCCAGTATTTTTTTTTTTATGTTTAATGGTTATAGCATGTTTCTTTGTTTTTTATCTCTTGCAATCATACACATCTAATGGAATCATTAAACTAACATTTATCTATCTATAGTGCTGCAACCTACCCATAACAAAGGGGTGTTTTTGCTCACTCTTGTGAGAAATATCCCCAAACATATGGGTTTCACTCTCATTCAATTACTTGATGGATTGAAGCATTCCCCCAAGGATTGAAAACAAATCAAAGAATAATTTCATGACTGAAAGAGAAAACGGCTTCCCCTAAGCCAAATCATTACTTGTGAGGATCTGCAATGCTACATAGCTATTTCAAGTTGTTCATAGGCTTGTTAGAAAGTGTTCTTCAAATCCCAAGTCTCTACATTGTTAAATGTTTGATGCGTTAACATTGTTATGTGGTTTTGCAGCCAAAAGGAGGTTGGGAGTGGCTCATGAAGAATGTCGCAACAACAATAGATCGTGCTAAACCACCAAGCCATGTCTCTCATTGATTTTCCCCTTCTAGATATACATTTGGTGACTGAGAACATTGCATTACCATTAATATATCTAGGTGATATGGGGAATGGATATAATGAATCGGGGATTTGAATAAGCTTCCATAATAATGATAAACACAACTATGCCTATAGGTGATCATTTATATGATAAATGCATTTGTTGAAAATATTTTTTTATGTGTGCAGACTTGAGGAACATTGAAGAGCATTGTGCAATCCCATGTTGCCACCAGACAATTTCTTGATGTACAGTTCACCCAGATTTATGGGATTGATCTTTGGATTCATTGAATGCATCCTCTAATATGCCAATGAAGTAGTGATTGACAAATTCTCGTGGTTGCCGGTGATTTTTGATAAATTGATAGGATTCATTTTTTAATGGAAAATGTTTTTAATTAATGGTGAAACGAAATGGGCAATTCCATGTCTTAATTAAATGTAGATTTCTTTTTTAAATTGTGGAATTACTTTTGGTTTTATATTATGGATTTGTTGCATCCCCATTCTTGTCATTTCATAATCCAAAGAGGATCATGCACTAGTTTGCATTGTAATTGCTAGTTTTGGATTTGTTATGGGTAAATTAGTTCTATGATTTTGATCTTCGAAGTCGAGGTATTCTCTTATCACTTTCCCCTTCTTCACTAATGAAATGCTTAAATGTTCATGAATGTTTCAAGGAGCGGGAGTACAATCATTATTTTGATAGAGAATTTATCATTTACAGGTTTGTTGATTGGGGATTTTGGGAGAGAATGAGATTGGAGGAGAATGCGAGCAAGGTTTTCCATAAGTTTTAAAGGTTATGCGACTTAAGAAAGGAGCCATTGATATGTGTTCCATATCCTATGAACAATGAAGGTGGTGAGAGATCAATAATGTGCATTTTCAACCTAAGTGTTTGATGGATTCCAAGCATGAGAAGAATATGCATTTCCAACCAAATGTTTGGTGTATTCCTTGAATACGAGAAGAGGGTACAAACATGAAGACAACTACCCAAAGTGTTCAACATGACCATTCAAGAAACAATGAAAGAGAAGATAAAGTTTGTCATTTATATTTATTGGTTGAGTCTCACAATCTTTGAGCACATTTGTAATATTTTTTATTATATCGTTATTATTCATAAGTTAAACTTGTTGCAAACTAAGAGCTACATGAAAAGAAAAATAAAGAAACTTATTAGAGTTAGGTGGAGAGCCGTGGAGATTGGAAGGCCAAGAGCCACAAGCTAAACTTATAAATAGAACCATTACCTTTAAGAAATGGGTTCTCTTTTTGGAATTATAAGCTATCTATCATATTCTAATCAAGACATTGTTGTTAGCTAGTGGTTTAAACTCTTGTAGAGTTGTATTTGGTATTGGAACTCTTCTCTCCTTGCTCTGTTATCTTAGGGCTCATGTGTATAAGATTATAACCGATGGGACTTTTCTAATCTTATCATGTTTATTCTAACTTATTTTTTTCTTGCTAACACCTGATATAAATTAGGGAGCTTCTTGGTAACTAGAAACTATTTTCAACTGCTCAAGATCTTTGATAATGCATGTGTTTTAGTTGTGGACTATTCTCCCTATTGTCATATGAATAATCTCATTTCATTTCAACTCGTTAGTTTTATAATAGGGGAGTGTTGTTAGCAATGGAATTATTTCACTTTAGGAGGGATTTTGGAGGTTCTAATCCAAGTTCATTTATAATAACAATGGTGGACTATTCTCCATTTTATCAATCGTATCGCTAGATCTTGTTATTGCTCCTAGATAGGATTTAGTTTTCCACATGTCATATTGCATTCTTGCATTGCATATTAGTTGATTGTCATGTAATCTCATAAAAACCCAAAATATGACAGTCGGTGCCACAAGTCAGACGACTCACCTCAAGGGAGGAAGTTCTAGTTGGGTGCTTTCACTTAGTGAGCTTATAAGGCCGAGCAGGTTCATTTTCTCGTGTCAACATTTTGGCATTAGAAGGGTGGTAGATAACAAGTTGATCCATGTAGATTCATCCTCTTAAGTTTGGCATTGACAACTCATGAATCTATCTCGGATTCCTGCATGGGGGGACAACATTGTGTTGGGCCTACAAGGTCCTTTACGTGATCTTCCTAGAAAAAGTAGTAGATTTATTGCCAAAGTTTAATAACGAGGGAAAAACAGTTGCATATGATCATATTAGACATTATGAAGATGAGCATCATCTATTTAACATTGTGCACAAGGATGTTTTTTGCATATTGTTTCCCCTCACCTTAGAAGACAACGTTTAGAATTGGTACCATATTCTACATGTTACCCCTCATATTCACATGAGCAGTAATTGTGTGATACCTTATCACATGGAATATTTCTAAGGGTAACTTGCAAGGATGTTGATGGACTACAGATAAACAAAAAATTGTTTGAGGATAGTCCTTCTTGGATATTGTTTTAGGATGGGTGAGCATGGTGATCATGTTGTCTTGGCTGCCTTTGTGGTGCATTACCTAGATGATGGTTTTCTCTTCATGATTATTAGATGATTGTGTCGATGATGCTCTTGGTGCTTTGTTGTTGATATTGGTTATCTTCATGCCTTGATGGACGCTAGATCATTAATTCATTGTGGTGCTCCTCACATACTTCTGTGGAGATTTAAGAAGTTGACATGATATGGATCTTGTAGAAGAGTGCCCCACCATTTTACATGTCTATTCATTTCATATGATGATATTTATTGAGATAGACAACTTACATTGTAGAGAACCCATCTCCTTGACCATGTTTCAGAACGCCTAAGGTTTGCGAAGAGGTATTGACATAGAGCTCTTTTGGAAGAGTGTTTTGGTATTTTTCATGTTTGTTGCATTTTCATGATGATATTCAACCAATTAGACAACTCTTTTTCTAGAGTGCTCTCTTCTTTGTCACATTTTGAATCACCCTTAGGGGATTAAGCCAGTTTTAAGTGGAGACATGTTATCTGACTATTCTCATGGAGCACCCTCACTTATTAGGTATCTATTATACTCTCGTGGTGATATAGATATACAACTAAACTAGTGGAGCGTTGACCTTCTTGGACATGTTTTTTTAGCACCCTAGGGGATTTTGCGATGGTATGAGTTTCTGATGTAGTGCCCTCTCTTATAATTTGTTTGATATAATCCTATAGTGATACCCATTTATATGGACTACTTTTCATGCAGAGTGCTCACCTTATTATGTATCTTGGAGATACTTATGATTTTGTGGCAACATCTAGGCATGGTTGATGTATCACACACATTGCAAAAAGTGTCTTCAATTTTATTGTGTCTATTGTGTTCCTATGATCATACTTGATGTATTAGACACTTCAATTTGATGGGTTCCCTACTCTTCTGTGGATTTCCAACACCTTGGCACAATATTCAAGGGTTTTTAGCGTGTTTGAGAATGATGGATGATGTGGCACCTGCAGTGAGGGTGCCCTATATTTTTTTGTGTCTATTAAGGACTTGAGGCCATCTACTATTGGATATACACTTTCTCTAGTGCAACGTTCCTCTTCATCATTATTTTTCAAACTCCTAGAGTTTGATTGGAGCAACCAACCCACTCCTTGTTGCACACTTGATTCCATCACTTGAGTGCTTGGCTTCTTGGTTTTATTTTCATGTTGAGGTTTCACTTTTTGATGACATGGCACCTCATTCACCTGGAGCATTCCATTGCTTTCACTCATGTGGAGGAATTTTTGATGGATCAAGGCACCCTTTCATTGGATAATGGGTATGTCACACATGTGGAAGTTGATGGGACCCTTTTGATGACTTGGCACTTAATCTATGATGTGTATTTGATTATTTTCAACCTCCTATATTAAGATCCACTAGATTTACCTTGGTTTATGGATGACTTGGAGCCACATGTGCTAATTGGAGGGTCTATTTGCACATATTTTGAGGTTTGTATGAGCATTATGGTCTACATCACTTGAGCACTCCACCTTTTTAGACATCTATCTTCATGTTGAGGAATTTAGGAGACTGTTTGAATGTGATTCCATGCATATCATTAGAGATTTCCACTTGGGGAGTTGGATTGCACACTTATTCATGAATTTGGATGAGGTCGCCAAGCACACTTCTCCATGAAGGTGTCCACTTTATTTGACCATATATTTAATTATTCTCCACTACTTTTCCCCTGGGATCATGACACACATGCTATCTTGACTTGGTCTTGCACGTCTATTGGAGGAGTACATGTCCCATGTTTCTTATTTGAGGTCGTTCCACTACTTCATACATGTGGACACACTTCTAGAAGGGCACACATGTCTATCTTTCTATTTTGGGAGCATAGACTTAATCTATCCTCAAACAAGGAAGGCACCCTTATCTCTTGCTTCTATTTCTAGAATTTTGTTGCAACTAACTCATATTTTATTCATTGTTGGCTTAGTTCTTGAGTTAGTTAGATAAAGCTTCATTGTGAATTGTGTAGGATGGACTAAGTTAGGATTCTTAGCCTAAAGTGCAAGAGAGTGATGGTGAGGTGACAGTGGTCAACCTCTTAGTTACACAAGGTATCCATCTTGGTTCTTGGGACTCTTACCCTTTGGGTGATAAATTTTGCAGTGACATTTCCATGTCATTTCCAGGGATAAAGTCCATTTTCTGGAAGATATTTATAGATCTCCTAAAACTTTGGATGAGGGTGCATTCTTGAAGATCTATTCTCATCTCGGTGTCTCCATTGAAGGGAAGAAGCCCCTTTCTCTTTCCAGATTTAAAGACTTGTTCTTTGTAGGGTGAAGCAATAAACATTTGAAGGCATCAAATGTTCACCTTGGTGACTCCATTGCTTTCTATTTTGGTAAAGGTACGAAGACATTTTGCAGATTTTGTTTTCAAATTTAGTCTCTCGTGTTGACTATTTGAAGCATTTCTATGAAGATAAAGGTTCCTCATTGAATAAAATAGAGAATGACCACAAATGGTTCATACATTTTATGAAAGATTTTGAAGAACAACATTGTAATCATGGTCAAGAAAATTTTGTAGATGAATGTTATGAAGATAACTATCAATCTCCTTTATCTTGCAAGCATGGGATTTAATATTTAGAGGCCATTAGACTTGATGAAGGTAGAAATAATGAATAGACATCCATTGTATCCACCATTGAAGATCATTCTCAAGAGCGACCTCTTGAGGATCAAGCACACCAAATCCATGTTGGAGGGAAATATCACGAAGAATGTGAAGATGAAGGAAGTCATCAAACACTTGAAGAAGATGTTGAATAAGAACCTTATCAAGAGCTTGTCCACGAAGAATCATCTTCTCCCATTCATGAAGAAGAAGGTTTGGTAAGCTACAATTTTTCTCAAATTTATGAACATAAGGATACATCTTCTAAATACTTTGAGGAAAATTTAATTTTGGATTTATTCTCTTCTACACTTAATGAAGATATTGATGGCCAAGAATGTGCTTTAATAGACATACACTTTTAAAAATTTAATCATAGTATGGATGTGGATTGTTGGAAAATCATGGGGAGTCTTGTCTATGATTCATCTAGAGAAAGAAGTGTTAATTTTGAGTCTCTTGGGAAACCTAGTATAATAGGAACAATTTCATAAACTTTTGCAATTGATTTCTAACAATGTTCATTTGCAAATCATGTGAATAGTTTTCAGATTTATGAACATGATAATACAAAAAAATTCTAGCCTCCAAATTCTTTAGATTTTGGTGTGTCTTCAAGTAAAATCATAGCTGAAAATGATGTTTTGTATGTTGAAAATTGTATGGGATACCAAGATAAACATATAGATACAAATTGCAGAAATTTCCATCCTTCACACATGGGCCACCAAGCCATGGCATACATTCTAAATTTGTGTTCCAGATCTGAAAATGCATATTGTAATTTATCTTCATTAAAAGATGATTTTGTTGTGGAGGAATCTAATATTTGAAACTTGAGGACAATGAAGTGGAATTGTTGTTGGAAAATTTGCTTGATCCTTTGGATTTCTCAAGCATATTGGGGTATCCAAATGATTATGAGGATCGGAGAGAAGACATACCAAAATTCCATGGGCTTAAAGATTCACTTGTATTGCATGTTACAACCTTCATTAATGTTGTTCCAAAGCTCAGTATTGATCATAAGGATACCAAAATGAAGATGTTCACAATGTCATGGGATCTTCTTGAAGATGATTTTTTTTGTGGGTATGCAAAACTCAATAGAAAAGAAATTTCATCACTTTCATACTTCTTCAAGGCATTTATCAAGTATTGGCTTCCTCTCCATGAAAGGGACAAGTGTGAAGGAGTTATTTCACATATAGGGCAACATGTGATTCCATATCCTCAAGAAGAATGTTTCAGCCCTATCCAACTTTGGATAGAGAAATGTTGTATTGGTGCATTATAACTTGGGCATGATTTTTATTTTGTGGGATACCTTCATGATGATCTTTCAATTTCTAACCTAACATCCATGAAGATTCCAAATCATTTGTATCTACTTTTTGTTGTATCCTTATTTTGTTTCATAGCCAAACATAAGGGAATAACTTTGTATATAAACGAAGAGCTTGGGTGGCTCGATTGGTTGTATCTTTACACTCACCTCTTGTATTTTGCTTATGTAGAGTAAGAGTAGGAGGAATAATTTCTTTAAGAGCATTAGAGTGGAGTAATAAGCTCTCTATTATGAGCATTTCATTCCATATATGGAATTCTTGGCTTATGCCCTTCTTTCATTGTAAAGCCAATTTTGATGTCATAAAAACACTTGGAAGTGGTGTTTAGGGATGAGACATAAACCATCCCACCACGTAGTTGTATTCTTCTTGCATGGGGATCTTATCACAAGTACAACCAGAGATTCTAGGGTTATCACACACTCTTCTCCTAAGAGTACATGTCCCCAAGTAGAATCCAGATGTTACCCCTCATATTCACATGAGTGGCAATTGTGTGATTCTTTATCACATGGCATATTTCCAGGGGTAACTTGCAGGGATGACGACGGACTACAGATACACACTTTTATTTTTTCTTAAGGATAGACCTTTTTAGATATTGTTCGAGGATGAGTGAGCAAGGTGATCATGGTGTCTTGGTTGCTTGTGTGGTGGATTACCTTGATGATGATTTTCTCTTCATGATGATTAGATGATTTTGTTGATGACACTCCTTGTGTTTTATTGCTAGTATTGGTTATCTTTATGCTTTGATGGATTTTAGTTCACTGCTTCACATAGGTGCATGATTCTATGGAGGTTTCAACAATTGACATGATATGGCTCTTGGATAAGAGTGCTCTACCATTTTACATCTCTAGTCATTTATTATGATGATATTTATTGAGATAGACAACTTACCTTGTAGAGAGCCCATCTCCTTAACCATGCTTCAAAATGTACAGGGTTTGTGATGAGGTATTGACATGGATCTCTTTGGGAGGAGTGCTCTGGTACTTTTCATGTCTATTTCACTTTCATTATGATATTCAAAAAGTAGACAACTATTTTTCTAGAGCACTCTCTTCTTTGTCACATTTTGAAGCACCTCAGGGGGATCAAGCCAATATTTGGTGGAGACAAAATGTACAGGGTTTGTGATGAGGTATTGACATGGATCTCTTTGGGAGGAGTGCTCTGGTACTTTTCATGTCTATTTCACTTTCATTATGATATTCAAAAAGTAGACAACTATTTTTCTAGAGCACTCTCTTCTTTGTCACATTTTGAAGCACCTCAGGGGGATCAAGCCAATATTTGGTGGAGACATGTTATCTGACGATTCTCATGGAGCACCCTTGCTTGTTTGGTGTTCATTCTACTCTTGTTCTGATACTTGACTAGATAGACAACTAAACTAGTGGAGCATTCACCTTTTGAGGCATGTTTTTTAGCACCATGGGGGCTTTTGTGATGGTACAATCATATGAGATTCTAATGGAGCGCCCTACCTCATAATTTGTCTATTGTACTTATACAATGATACTTGTTGATATAGACCACCTTTCATGCAGAGCACTCACCTTATTACGCATCTTAGATTGCATCCATTATTCCATATCCCCAAAAAATAAAGTGTGGGTCATTCCCTTTCATCTATCACCAAAACCCATCAAATTTTATTTCATTTATCATCTCCATTTGTTACAAGTTGCTAAGCTCTCTTAGCCTCGCTTTGTAGTACACAAAGTAAGCTTAGTGACCAATATCAAAGCCCCCCTTGGTTAAAATTCATAGAACTAAAGTGTAGGAGAGAGTCGGTGAGGTGACAATGGCCGACCTCTCAGTTACACAAGGTCTTCATCTAGGTGCTTGGAATTTTTATACTTTGGGTGACAGATTTTGCGATAACACTACATATCTGGTCCATTCAAGATTAGAAAGAGTTTAAAGAAGTATTCAAAGAAGATTATGATGATTATTATCATATGAATAAGATATATCAAGAATTATACACATTGCACATAAAAAAGAATGAGCACATACAAGATTTTAACACTGAGATCTGCATCGTTGGCTTCAAGAGAGACATAGATCTCCACCTTGTTTGAATTGCAAGTTGAATGTAAACAATCTCCCAAATATGATTTCCAATGATCATTTTATAGAAAGGGATATATTTTGACTTGGCATCTCAAGAGACTCTAATATTCAAGAAATAATTGCGTGGGCACCCTTTGTCATTAACTTTGTTTCATAATCTTGATGATTCAATCCACGATAGAAATAATTTGTTAGATTCATAAATAAACAAAATAGAAAAATCATTCAAGGATATGTTTTTCAAATATGTACTTCCACAAGAGGAAATTTAATAGAGACAAAAGGCTAATGTTCTTAATGCTTCAATTCAAAACTCTTGTAACCAATGAACTTGAATTAAAGTTCCTTTGAAGCCTTGAAAGAAAGCCATCATAAATCAAGTTGAAGAAATTTCTAACAAGGACATTTACAATGGAGTGAATTCCAATAATCTTCCCCATGTCCAAATAAGAAATGATATGAGGCATAGTGAATGCATCACATTGTCCAAAAGATTTTTGAGCTTACTCCTCCTTGCTTAAAAAAGGGTGTGACATCCAAATAAATGAAGCATTTTGTGAAGAAGAGTCATTGTCTACCTTCAAAGGTTCATCCTTTGTGAACTTAAACCCTCAATTAGAACAAAAATTTAAGTCCCAAATGGTAATGTCTCAGGTTCTTTTCATAGACAGGCGGAGAGAGTGTAGCATACCATTCCATGTAATATCTTGTGAAGAAGGATAGTTTCTCACCTTCAAAGACTTGCCTTTCATATATATGGATTCTTGGATGGGCATAGCAAGGAAGTCTCTAACTATGATAGTTCTTATCCTTTGGAAAAAGGATAATAAAGCATACATGTTTTCCTTCCTTTCATTGGTGAATCTTTTCTTATCGAAAAACTCAAGCATAAAATAGTTGAGCCATACATGAATGTTTTGAATACAAGTGAAACTTGAATAATATGTTTGACGATATCTTGCAGGAAAAGAACAAGTGAGAGTTGAAAGCCATAAATCACAACAACACACCACCAATGAGCTCAGCTTAAATCACAATTGTAATCATAGATAAGGTGGCAAAGATAATTCTCAATTTCATGCTAGACATTGAACCATATGATATAGCATTCTTGTGGATGGGGTTGTGCTTTGATCACAAGGAATTGCAGAGCCATAGTTTGCAATCATTGTCGATTGGAGGATGTGCATTTTCAAATTTTCTTGTCTTGCATGGCATCTTTTACTAATCCCACACATGCAAGTTTTTTTAGAACTTTAACATGGGTGTTTTTCATCTATTTAGATTTTTGCATGGCTATTGTTATTTTGCACGACGTTTGTGTTTGTGTACTCAGTATAACACTTAGATCATAATTTTTCTTCCATTTTTATTTTCCTTTTATTTAGATTTCATATAATAGTTTGCTTACCTGCTTCCGTTTCATTCTCAGTTTATTGCTTTTTGAATTCTATGTTTTTTTGGATTACTTTACTAATCTCACATTTTAGTCTGCTTTCCTATAATTCAACATCTTCATCCTGATAATATTTGAGAACATGGACTTTATTTACTTTTTTGTATCATGGAATTGAAAGTATAGACGATGGAAAACTAAAGCTTTCCAAGAAACTAACCCTTGGGTATTATCATGCCTCAACTTGATTGACAAGACAACCTATCAAAGGATTCCATTCACACACTTTAAATGAGTAGATCATGTGAAAGGTGAAAATCAAAAGTCCATTGTCGAGTATCTAAATGGGATATTTTAAATACCTAGGCATGTCTAATCTTAAATAAGCTGCAATGGAAAGTAATCAATCCCATTGAGCCTATTAAGGGCCACTTCTTCCCCCATCCATGATTTACTAAGAAATGTATTCAAATTAGAAGGTAGTGAAAGGAATTAAAGCTAGTGCACGATGATGTAGCGAACCTTTACCAAGGATATGTGTTGGAGTTACTTCACACACACCTAGGATTTATTTTTCCTAA
>CBVK0103946964.1:0-13493 GCA_900067695.1 Picea abies
TGAGAGAAACACTCTTCTAGTGTTGTGATAAATCATTCCTCCATGGTAACTTGGAAACAAAAGAAGAATTTTCACCTAGAGAAGATGTTAGTTATATCTAGTAAATGATTATAGTAAGAATTTATCTCAATAGTTATCATATGCTACCAAGAATTTAATAATAAAACTTTTCAAATATTTCTATTACAACTATAGTGTTTAGGAGTTATTAAACTTGACACGTGTAAATTTGAATCTTATCAATTTAATCAATCAAACCTAGAACCTAGAGTCTTATCCTCGAGAATGAGTGTGTTTATTTTCTTTCAAGTCTCCTTCACTCAAGATGACAAGTATTTTCTTCAACCTGTCCTCTGTACTAAGATAATATTCTTTCTTGATAGAAAATTGGTTTAGAGAATAAAATAGATAATCTCAACCTTAATCAATTTGATACATTGACTTTAACTTTGATTATTATGATAGTCATAAATTCAATAGATCAAAATACAACCCAGATGTTCATAATATCACAACAATTCTATAACAAATAGAGGCATATCAAATTAATCAAACATGGGGTGCATTGTTCCTATGAATTTGTTGGATCTAAGATCCTTCTGTATCTATGATTTTTGTTTAGAAAAAATATCCTTTCTCCTGCAAATACCCTTTACAATAATGATACAATTTGAACATATGTAAGTACATACCTCTGACAGTATCGATAGGTAGTGGCACCATCTAGAAGAAACAACTAGAAATAAAGAACCTTTAAAAAATTCAAAGGTGCTTCAACTTGTAACTTAAAACTAGTTGGATATTTGCTAGTGTAAGGCACACTAGGACAATAAAAATCAATCCCAAAACTTCACAAAAACTTTCACTGCAATTGGTATGAATTTGGTGCTGACACTACTACTCATGCTACAACTGGCATGAAAGAACTAGCATGAAGGAACTCACATTGGAACTGCAACTCATACTGCAACTGCAACTTAGGGTGTTATGAGGACACCCTAATTTTTTAAACTTCAAATTTTTGAATTTTGATCTAGGGACTAGATGCACCCTCCTAGGTTGAGCTCCTATATGTGGTTTGTTGTATCCTAGGTATGTACGACTGCCCTTTCCCTCCTCTACCTTATACATACATCAAGTATTATTTTTTTTTTGTGTTTCCTGAGCTTCTTCTCCATGATTTAATCACTCAACTTCAATGGCCCTTGCCCATTTTTAGTCATTTTGCAGCATGTTTTGCTTCCTTGAAAGGTGATTACATGTTCTGGTTTGAGATTGAAAATACTTGTCATCATGTTTATCAATAATTGAGCATGCAACAGGTTGACAAAGTCTTTTGTATGCATAGGGAACACCTATGCACAAAACAAAACAATTTGAAGAAGTCAATTTAGGGCTCAGATTGTGAAAATAGAGATGTTAAATTTGCAATAGTGGAGATCCAATAAGCTACTCAAATCAATGACTCTCGTACATTCATAGTTCCAGAAATGCACAAGTTATAATCAAAATTTTACACAAACTTCACTCCACGACTACAACATTTGGGTGCCTCGGCTCATCTTTGTCCAAAACTCTCGAATGCCCAAACGTTGGATCCATATATCATTCATCCATGGTGACATGTGGCATCCATCAGTCGTCGACATGTGGAACTCATTTCAAGCCATTTGGGTTACATCATTCACTCATTCCCAGGTGATACGTGTCGCTCTCTTCATGCGTACATGTCAACGATAGTGATGTCATGTGGACACATCAGATTTGGGAAAACCTGGAAGCCCCAAACCGCAACATCACTTCATGAGATGCACCATCCGGTAGGTATCCACACTTTTCATTCAAAATCTCTCAAAACCCGAAGATCCAAAGTCCATAACTCCAAAAATGCCAAATGATTAAAGTATTAATCTTAGGTGTGTCTCTCTATGTCAATCTATCCCATCCCCCTACTCTCTCCCTCTCTCTCTCTCATCCCTCTCTCTCCACTACTCTATGTATCATCTCTCTATGTCTCTCTCTTTCCACCTCCATCCCTCCCTCTCCTTTCCCTCCCTCTCTCTCTCTCCCCTTCTCTTCCTATCTCTCTCTCCTAGCTGACAATTACCCCAATTTCTGATCTCCTCTATTTTCCAATCAGGGAGGAATTGGGCCAGCAAGAAGGGCATGCCCCCTTCCTTTGCAACTCAATGTGAGGATGCCCACTTTCTATTCTAATCAATACCTTAATATATTTTTGCCAGTTAGTTTTATAAAAATATCTTGCGATTCCTAAAAGCATGGTGCTTCAAATTAATAGCTTATAATATATGTGTGTCAGTGAGTGTCGTTAGTATGATTGGGAAAAGAGTTGCATAAATAAAAGATACAACTTCTTTTGTAACTGCAAATAATCCATAGGAACATGTCTTCCTACATATTAATAAAGGGAACCCCTCTATATTGGAATAATTTATGGTAATTTAGGTTTTGTCTTTTCCTCTTTCATATTCTACTGATTTTTTCGTTTTCATTTTCTTGTCGTTACTGCATAACTCAGTGCTCCCCCATTATTATTGGTGTGCATTGTTATTCTGACATGCAGATCAACCCTCTTTCTCTATTTTTTTTTTGTTACTGGTTTAATCAATTTAGCATGTGGATTTGAATGATTATAATAAGAGGCGCCATATTGATTAAGGACTCACCTGATTTTCTTCAGCGTTTCCCACTCATGCCAAGGTCTCTTCTCATAGAATTCCCTTCCCCACAATGCCTTAGAATCCAACCTCAAACCTGCACATGGTCCGCCCTTCGGAGGCTCTCAAGAATCAAAGAAATGAGTGTCTCGGGGCCCCTCGAATATGAAGAAGAAAAGGCATTAAATATGGACATTGTACAATTTCCAAACTACAGTTATTTATGGAAAAAATCATGGTGAAGCAGGTTTACATGGTGCTTTCCCATTCCAGGACAAAGTACATGGAGGTTGTTGTGACATCAAGGATTTGATTCTTCACAGACACTAACGGTTTCTATGAAGAGCATCCAAAAATCATGCTATCGACACAACACCTAAAGAGGAGCATGTTTTTCGCAGATGTCCTTTCCATGAAAGGGCTCCACCATTGGTTGTTCTTGCAGGTTTTGTTGGTCAAGCTCGACATGTCATGCACTCATCACATATTCGACCTCAAGAGAGACAATGATGGCTAGGGAAATCCCCCTTTAATTCACGACACGTTTAGGGTTTCTAACAAGGGTTTCTAACAAATTTATAAATTCAAAATAAATAATTTTTGAAAAAAAAATAATAATAATTTTCTTATAATGTTTAATAATAAAATGTATTTTCCTCGGATGGGGTGATAGTGGGATCCACATGTCCAAAGGAGCATCTAGAGAGAGCCATCGTGGTGTCAATTGCATGATGGACGTGTGCCACCCCCTCCCACCACCTTAATGCTATTAATTCGACTTTGCATGAGATAGGGAAGCATTAATCTCATTGCACCCTGCTATGGATTTTCGTCCCCTCGATGGACCAATTCCATTGCTATGCCTTTACTCAGCGTGTGTGTTGGTTTAATGGAGAAAACTAGCTCCTCGATTACTATGAATTGCACCAGTTGTATTGGATGCCTCATTCTCATGTGGATGATTTCTCCAGAGCTCAACCTTCCACTCAATGACTCCTATGCCTACTATCACTCTCTCTTGGTTGTTTCTACCCTCACTATGTCTCAGAGATGCCGAGATAGAGAGGGAAGTCTCATTTGTGTAGGCTTAAGAAATCCTTGTATAGATGCAAATAATAACCTAGGTAATGGTATTCTAGGATTGATAGATATGTGTAGAGTATGGGATTTACCAAGAGTGAGGTTGATCCTAACCTGTACCTCATACTTATTGGGGTGGATCAAATCATATTGGTTCTGTACATGGATGATTTTTTTCTCACAAGAGAAAAGGATCTTATTGTAGGGTGAAAATAAATTTTGTCTACTAATTTCAAGATGAATGACATTAGCCTGATGCATTATTTCTTAGGGTTAGAGGTATGGTAGGTACTAGGAGAGATATTCTTTGGTAAATGGAATATGCAATGGAGATATTGAGGATATTTTAGGATGGAGGACTACAAATATATGGCTACAACTATGGTTACCAATTTGAAGAAGGTTATCACTTCAGATTCGGAGATATTAAGAGACGTCAAAGTATTGGGCAGGGGGGAGAGGGAGGGAGGTGGAGATATACAAGAAGAGTGGGGGAGGGGAAAGAGTGAGAGATACATAGAGGGAGGGAGGGTTGAATTTAGTAACATCAATGCAGGGAGCATCATATTATCTGGTGTTTATTGATTACTCTTCCACAAAAACCTAGATCTTCTCTATGAATATAAACTATGATGTCTTCAGTTAGTTTTAGGATTGTATAACTTTGGTGGAGAACTAGATGGGAAATAGGATCAATGTATTGAGGTTAGATAATGGGGGAGACTACACCTCCAATGCCTTCAAGGATTTATGCAAGTAGGCAAGTATCAAGACGATGCTCTAAGATTACCCTCAACAAAATGGGGTTGCAAAGAGAAAGAACCAAACCATCATAAGTTTTTTTAGGGCTATGATACATGACCGAGAGTTTCCTATGTTTAATTGGGCAGAGGCATGTAACACGACATTATATTTGCAGAACAAGAGTCCTCACAGGATATTCGGGGACAATACTTTGAAGGAGGAATTGTCATGAGTGAAGCTAGGGATAAGACATTCAAGGATATTTTGTTATTTGGTATACATATACATTCTTGTGGAGAAGAGGATGAAGTTGGATACTTTAGGACAAAAGGGTATACTTTTGGGGTACAACGAGGCGTCAAAGGCTTACACTATCTTCATACCAACGTACATTTATGAGCATAGATGTCAAGTTCGAGGGGAACTTAGTATCTAGGAGATCTCAGAAGTCTTTAGCATTGACAAAGGACGAGGCGCAATAGGCTTTGAAGGATGAGTAGAAGATAACAACTCATACCTTGTGTGGAGAGGATGATTTATCCCCTTTTAGTTATGTCAAGAGGCCCATGTTGATATTATATACATTGAGGGATGTTGCTGATTCTTCTAAGAGTGCAGTCAGAGAGAAAAGGCCTCTGAGAAAGTTTTCAAACTATATGGATCTTATGGGTAATATCATTATTTCTGATCCTTCAAGTTTTGAGGAAGAAACTAATCAACACGTTTAGTGGGACAAGATGCCATGGTAGAGGAGAACACCTCTATTATGAGGTATGATGCTTGAGATATAGTGTCGAGACTAGAGGGGAAGTAAATTGTGAGTTCAAGGAGGCTCTAAAAGATCAAACATGTTGCAAATAGTAGCATTGAGAAGTTCAAAGAGAGGTATATAGTGAGAGAGTTATCCCAGAATGAGGGAGCACACTACGAGAAGACATTTTCTCCATTCACCAGGTATGTTTCTATTCAAGTTGCTATTTCTATTTCTTTAGTTATGAGGCGGAGGATTCATTAGATTTATGTAAAAATATCTTTCCTAAATGATATTGTTGAGGAATAAATTTATATAAAGAAACCTTAGGGATTTGAGGTACATGGGAGGGAATCTCATGTGTGTAGGCTTAATAAAACCTTGTATAGACGCAAATACAAACCTAGTTAATGGTATTATAGGATTGATAGCTATGTGTAGAGTATGGGATTTACAAAGAGTGAGTTCGATCCTAACCTGTACCTCATACTTATTGGGTTGGATCAACTCATATTGGTTCTGTACGTGGATGATTTTTTTCTCACAAGAGAAAAGGAGCTTATTGTAGGGTGAAAATAAATTTTATCTACTAATTTCAAGATAAAGGACATTAGCTTGATGCATATTTTATTGAGGTTAGAGGTATGGTAGGTACCGGGAGAGATATTCTTTGGTCAAGGGAAGTATGCAGTGGAGATGTTGAGGAGATTTTAGGATGGAGGACTGTAAATCGATGGCTACAACTATGGTTACCAATTTGAAGAAGGTTATCACTTCAGATTCAGAGTTGGTGGATCTGAGCATATAAAGGTAGTCAATAGGGTCCTTCATGTATTTGGTCAGCACGAGGATAGATATATGTTTTCTTGCGAACACCTTGAGTCAATTCATGGTGGAGCCAAGGAAGGCACTTTATATAGAAATGAGGCATGTGCTTAGGTACTTGAGAGATATAGTGGAGTATGGATTGAGGTGTATCAGAGGTGATGGTGTGGAGTTGTGGGGATATACAGAGTTAGATTGGGAAGGGAATGTAGTAGACAAAAAGAACACCTTGAAGTACTTCTTTATCTTGGGATTAGCAATGATTATATGGTTCAATAAGAAGAAGAATTTTGTATCACTTAGTTCAGCAGAGGTAGAGTATACAAAAGGCATGGATATTTATGAAGCAATTTCGATTTACAAATTTTTTACAGGTTTATTTGGTCATGAGTTGGAGCCCACGGTGATATACTATAATAAGAAGAGTTGTATAAAACTCTATGATAATCTAGTATTCCATGACAGATCAAAGCATATTAATATCAAATATCACATCATCCAAGATAGGATCCATAATGGAGCACTAATGCTTTAGTATATTTTCACAAATGAGTAGGTTGCAGATATTCTGACCAAACCCTTGGTTAAAGGGAAGTTTGTGTTCTTCTGAGACAAACTTGGAGTGGTGCATAATATCTTCCCCACTAATGGAGAGTTTTGATGATTTTCCCATCGAACATGTATTTCGAGAAAGGTCTAAGTGTCTAGACATGTGGTAGTCATCCAAATCCTTCTACCTTGAAACTTTACTTTAATTAACGAAAATAGTAAAGTTATTTTATTAATTAGTTGATTTTATTTAAAGAAATTCTTTAATTAGCATTATTGAACTAAATATTATCCATTCATCTCAAGTGAGGTTAGAGGTAAATAGTCTCACTAGTCAATAACTTTGGAGATTAGGGTTAGGTCATAACTCAATCTTATAAAAGAAAGGCTAGGGTCAAAGAGAAGACACTTGATATAGTTATTGAATGTGATTGATTTGATAGTGAAAGAGTTGGATAATTAAGGACTGTGATTCAAGGAGATCTTGGAGAGGTGAAGGACTTCCATCAAGAGATCTAGACCAAAACAAGAGAAAAAGAAAGCATGCAGCAGAATGATCGATCATTGCGGATAGTGCAGGTATTCTGTTATAGGTGGTGTAGTTATCGTAAGTTTCATCATACAAGTCACATGAATAACATGAGTATTATGTTACAAGTTGCACAATTAGTGGAGGTATGAGCGTAGAATTCGCGTTGTAGCCATACAGGATTGTACAATAGTTTCAACAACATATAATCCCAATAGGTTTTGATGTACTTAGTCTCTTTTATAATTGGGTCATTTTCTTTGTAAGGGATCCTAATCCAGGTGGATATCGGGGGCCACTCACCTTTTCCAAATGGCTCAAAATAGTTTTCTGACCATTTTGGCAATTTAGGTGATGGTGTGGAGTTGTGGGGATATATAGAGTTAGATTGGGAAGGGAATGTAGTAGACAAGAAAAGCACCTTGGGGTACTGCTTTAGCTTGGGATTAGAGGTGATTATATGGTTCAATAAGAAGTGAAATTTTGTATAACTTAGTTCAACAGAGGTAGAGTATAAAACAAGCATGGATATCTATGAATCCATTTGGATTTACAAATTTCTTACAAGTTTATTTGGTCATGAGTTGGATCTCGCGGTGATATACTATAATAATAAGAGTTGAATCAAACTCTATGAGAATCTAGTATTCCATGATAGGTCGAAGAATATTGATATCATATATCACATCATCCAAGATAGGATCCATAATGGAGCACTAATGCTTCAGTATATTTCCATAGATGAGTAGGTTGTAGATATTTTGACCAAACCCTTGGTTAAAGGAAATTTTGTGTTCTTCAGAGACAAACTTGGAGTGGTGCATAATATCTTCCCCACTAATAGAGAGTTTTGATGATTTTCCCATTGAACATGTATTTCGAGAAATGTCTAAGTGTCTAGACATATGGTAGTCATCTAAATCCTTCTACCTTGAAACTTTACTATAATTAATGAAATTATTAAAGTGATTTTATTAATTAGTTGAGTTGATTTAAGGAAATTCTTTAATTAACATTATTGAACTAAATATTAGCCATTCATCTCAAGTGAGGTTAGAGGTAAATGGCCTCACTAGTCAATCACTTTGGAGATTAGGGTTAGGTCATAACTCAATCTTATAAAAGAAAGGATAGGGTGAAAGAGAAGACACTTGATATAGTAATTGAATGAGATTGATTAGACATGGAGAGAGTTGGATAACAAAGGATCGTGATTCAAGGAGATCTTGGAGAGGTGAGGGAATTCCATCTAGAGATCTAGACCAAAACATGAGAGAGAGAAAGCGTGCAGCAGAAGGATTGGTCATGATGGATAGTGAAGGTATTTTTGTATAGGTGGTGAAGTTATCATAAGTTTCAGCGTACAAGTCACATGGATAACATGAGTATTATGTTACAGGTTGCACAGTTAGTGGAGCTATGAGCATAGAAGTCGCATTGTAGCAATACAGGATTGTACAATAGTTTCAACAACATATTAGGTTTTGATGTACTTAGTCTCTTTTCTAATTGGGTCATTTTCTTAGTAAGGGATCCCTTGTAAGATTTGAAGTTTTTTGAATGACAATCTCAATTGATGGGCATAATATCTTTGTGTACTGTGGTTGAGATTTTGGTTTCCATTATTGTTGATGCTATTTTTATTTGAGTTGAATATTCCAATCATGTATTCTATTTTGTGAGATACCAACTTGATTTACAATAAGGAAATGACTAGATAACATCATACCTAGGTGTGGGACTAAGTATTTCAGCAACACTCCAAAGGATTTTTCTTTCCAAAGCCTCATTTAAAAGGTAGATATTTTTTGTCCCCCATTTTCTTCAGCTTGGCTAGCATTGTCCATTTCACAATAGGTATACCATATGAAGTAGGATTGAATCACCATAATAATTTAAATCCTCTTTTGTGAATTTTTGTTATAATTATTTTAGTGCCTATAGAAATGGAGGTCCAATACACAAGGATACTCTGAAGAAATTATTTGAGAAGAATCAACCCTCCCCCTCTAGAAAGCCACATGTTTACCCACAACAAATTAGCTTGAGCTTTAATTTTATTTTAGAGCCACAACCAGTCATCAAAACCATAGGAGTTTGGATTTAAAATAAATCCTAAATATTGTAAAACTTCATTTATATGTTCCTTCCAAAAGGGGAGTTAGATCCTCTTGGGGAAAAGAATAATGAATATAAAATATTTTCCAGTTAATTTCTATTCCAGTGGCCCGACAAAAGAGCTCCAAAATGTTTATGAGACACTCAAATTATGAAATCAAACCTGCACCAAATAGGAGGACATCATCAATAAAAATAAGATGTGAGAGAACTTCGATAGAGGAAATCATGCGGCATTTTAGTTATCCTTGTCTCTTGGCATGACACATTACTTTACTAATAACTTTTGAAATCATAATAAAGAATAAATGGGATAAGGGGAATCCCTTCCTGAGCCCATGAGAGGCTCCAATTATTTCTGAGGGGAAGCCATTGATCAACACTACAAACTAAGTGGATTGGACACATCCAAGAATCTAGTTAACAATATCAAGGTTCATATTGAACTGGACTAACAATGGTATTAGGAAAGTCCAACTTAATATTTCTTAATCCTTGGACAAGTCCCTTTTGAGAATAAGAGAAGGGATCTTAGACATGTGTATATAATGGAAATATTATTTTGGATGTGCTACTATGTCATGAATTTTCCTCTTAAAGAGAAAGACAAAATCCTACTAGGAGATGATTTCAGTGAGAATAGGTTTAATCATTTTCACCAACATTTTGGAAATCAATTTGTATACTACATTGAAATAAGAGATAGGATGGAAGTCCTAAAAGGACACTACTTCTATTTTCTTGGGGATAAGCACTAATAAATTAGAATTCAAATCTCTTTATACATTACCACTCTAGTTAGATTATCAAACCACCAACTCACGAGATCCATCTAGGAGAGGGATTTTTCCCCAATTCATGGAAAATATGGTTTCTCCAAGCACGACTTCCAATATCTTTGCATCAAAGGAAGCATTGATATCTTCATTGATAGCCTTTGGAAAGAGTCCGAGGACCTCAAGTATTTCCACAATGAGGTGTCCAAGAGAATATTTGAATATGGAACTAAAATTTCTCCTCTATACCTCTTCTTTTTCATCAAGTCAAGTTTTTTTCGATAGTTGGTGAAGTTATGAAAGAGCTTGTTATTGGTATTGCCTTCTGCTAGCCAGAATGCATAGTTTTTTAACTTTCGTGTTACTTCCTCTACTTCCTCCTTAGACAAAATATGTTATCCAAGGGATAGCGAAGTATTCAAGGAGGAAAAATCCTCATCATAAAATATACCAAACATATTAGAATTGAAAAGGAATTAGAGTTTAAACTCAATCTCCTTGGTCATTTCTTGGGAGCATTGGTTGAATTTTAGAGCCTACTCTTTCATCGCCTTTTTTACTTTTAGAGTATTCTCATGGAACTATTGCATGTAAGACACGAGGGATTTATTATTTATGTGAATCCATATAGAAAGGATTAGGTTTCTATATTCCTCCTTCGATAACCATATGTGGTTGAATTTAAAACATGATCACAATTTTTGTTGAATAGGTTCCAACTTTGATAGAGTGGGGAGGCGATCTAAGATTCATCTAATTCCAATCCAAGATTTGATGGACCATGGTCCATCCAACATATATTTGAAGATCAATAATTTTTGTATCCTTTTATATGTTACTTCCTCACCTTTCGATCCATTCCTCCATGTCATCATTATCTTAGGAGAATAAATATTAATTAGGTTATTAACTTCCAAGATGTGAGAGTAAAAACCTTCCATGGGGTCCTTGCAAGGATGAAAACCCCAAAATTATTTGAGATAAAAAATGAATTTGAGGTCACCTTGTATGATGATATATTCACCTGAGAGGATTCCAAAAGATGATGTCTCTTCCCAAAAGGGTTTACTGTCAACATAAGGTATTTAGAGATTGATATCCAAAAGAAAAATAACCTAATTATTGGGATTCTAGTTCCACAAAAATTATTGAATTCAACATCGAGGAAGAGAGGATATCACATTTTGGACTCCAGTGAAAAATTAGATCCCCATAGTGTCCATAAGAGTCTAGAGAGTAGAAGGAATCAAACGAGAAAGAACTTCCACAACCTTGGAGCCATCAGACATGGTTTCTTGAATCAAAATTACATCCATATTGTAGGAATTAGACAATCACTTGAGGGCTATCATTTTGGAGGCACCCATAACCGCATGAGCATTAAATGATAAGAGGATCATGGTTTCACCTTAGAGAAGGAATTCTTGACTTTAAGGGCCTTAATTGGTTGTTTTCTACTCCAGTTATCTTTTTTGTATTGAACTTGAGCCAGAGAGTGGTGTGAGGTACTTCTTGATTAGGACCCCAACACCTTGTCTAAGGCAACACCTCCACTGATAACATCATACTATTTTAAGTATTTGGAAAGATTAGCAGAGGTAACCAGAGAAGAAGGGTGGGTTTGTATGGCTATTAGGTCTAGAATATTCTAATACCTTAAAATTATCCAATGAAACCTTTCCATGAACAATGACTGTACCTTTAAGAGAGTGTCTAGGTAGAGGGGAAGGGTCAATAACACACAAAACTTCCTCAATAAAAATATTGTTTTACTAAAATCGTCACGGTCCAACTACATTGACAGGTGTGTAAAAAACCACATATTGCCACAGTCCACCTATGTGTTATAGTATAGATGATCGTCACACTACAGTTGTATCATGAGGTGCATCGACTCCCTAATATATTCACGTATGGTGTTATTTAATTTTTTGAAAGGATTAAAGGATTTTTTGATATGTTGTATGCATAATACGTGAACAAGTCAAATCACATGGGAGAATAAAGTAACAATTTTTTTTATGGAGTAAAAGGATTAAAGTAAAGTCACGTGGGTGGATGTTTTGTTGAAGCTTTTTCCTTTTTATTAAAAGGGTGAATTTTATTTTTTAATAAAAAGTGAGGGTGGTAAAAAAAAAATGGATTCTTTAATTAAAATTTTTATTAAACATTTTGGGTTAATACTATTAGTCCACCACATTTAAAAGTCTTTAGTTATTCTAAGAAGTGATTTGGGTATTAGGAGTATTTTGTGTTAATGGCTAAGATGCAGAGTTTGAAGTTTGAAGTTGAAAAGTTTAGCAGTAAAAGCAACTTTGAACTCTGGAAGCTTAAGATGCAACATTTACTGGTGCAACTAGGGTTGCAAAAATCATTGGCAGGCAAGTCAAATAAACCAGCCATGACGAATGAGGAATGGGAATATCTATATGCAAAATATCTTAGTACCATTCTTTTGTGTCTAGTGGATGATGTTTTGTTTAATATCATAGGAGATGATACAAAATCAAGCTTATGGAGCAATTTGGAAAGTCTATATATGATGAAGTTCTTGATGAGCATAATCTACTTGAAGAGATAGTTGTACAGTTTGTGGATGAAAGAAGGTACAAAAGTTGTTGACCATTTAAATACCTTCAAAACCCTTATAGTTCAATTGACTAGTATGGAAGTTAAATTCGAAGATGAAGATAAGACTATTATAGTATTGTGTTCATTTCCTGAGTCTTGGGATAATCTAGTCACCTCTATTAGCTTTAGCTCAACAGATATTTTAGATTATGGCTATGATGTGGGAGCTTTGTTGGTTGAGGAGATGAGGAGAAAATATAGTAAAGAAACCTCAACTTCAGAGGCGATGTTGATCAGTGGTCGAACCACAAAGAAGAATGAGAGAAGTTATTTCCGATCTAAGTCAAGACACAGAAAGGGTAAAGAAAAATGCTGGTACTATGGAAAAACAAGACATCTCAAGAAAGATTGCTGGAAGATAAAGGAATATGAGGAAAACTCTACGAAGGAAGCAAATTTGGTTGTAACAAATTTAGGTATAATTGATCAAGTTTTATCTGTTTCTAGTAATTTACAATATCAAGGAAAATATAGTCAAGAAACCTCAACTTCAGAGGCGATGCTAGTCAGAGGTGAAACTAAAGAGTAGAATGAGAGAATTCTTTCTCCATCTAAGTCATGAAACAAAAAGGGTAAAGAAAAATTCTGGTACTATGGAAAAACATGACATCTTAAGAAATATTGTTGGAAAAGAAAGGAATCTGAGGAAAATTCTATGAAGGAATCAAATTTGGCTGTAAAAAATTCAGGTATGACTAATCAAGTTTTATTCATTTCTAGTAATTCACAATATCAAGAAGAATTCTAGTTAGATTCAGGTGGCTCCCACCACATGTGTTCACATAAAAATTGGTTCATTTCTTACCAATCTA
>CBVK0103946978.1:1138-22801 GCA_900067695.1 Picea abies
CCCCCCCCCCCCCCCCTAAATATAAGAATGATTCTGTAGTAGGTTGTAGAGTTACAGTTGAATCCCTTAATTGATGAAATATTAGGTTACAATAAAATCAAGGTACAATGGGGAAATGTTCACAAAACTACTTTCATTACTAATTGTGATACTATGTCTTACAAATGTCTGCCTTCTAGCTTACTTGATGCAAGTACCGCTTTTAAAAGGCCTATACACACAAATTTTGATGAAATGGTTAGTCTCCATGTTTATCTTGATGATTTATCCTATGCGTCAAGGGGATGATAATTACATCAGAATTCCAAGTGTTGGGTCCTTTCCAAATTTCTTTTGTCTTGGACACTAACTCATACATTTTAGAGGATTTATAGAGGCAATTGTTTTCCTACATAACTAATAGTCCTCGCTTGAAGTATTGCACGGGGCCAACGTGAAAATTTCTAATGCTGATTAGATTTTTTGTATATTAGTGGCATAGCTCTTCTTTCATTTTTGTGCTATTTTCTTCTATGTTTTATAGTAGTTTGATTTCTTCTTTCTGTTTCAAAACTTTTCTTGCTACTTCTTCATTCTGTGTTTTATTGTTGTTGTTTTAACTTTTGCATTTTTACTTCTATCATGATTTTGTTCCTATCATCTTTTAGTTAATTTGGTCAAGATAGGATGTTGGATCGATTCTGCCATAGTGCCACTCCTACAAAGCATTGTTAGTCAATAAAAATCAATCTTTCACAACTGTTATGATGTCTCCTCTGAAGGACCCTTGAAATTGTTATATACTTCCACTGTTGTCTTGTAAAGAATTGGTTATCTCCCGCTCCTTCTTACCATTTCTTCATCCATTGATATTTTAAGAGTAAGTCTATTTTTTTTTTTTCTTAAAGTGAGAGAAGATCCTAGTTGAATGATTATGCATACAATAGTGACAACCCCTCATACTTAACACTTTTTCATGAATTATTGCCAAATTCCCGGTCATCTTTCCATTAAATCCGCTCACTTCCCCTTGTTGCATAATATTCCTAGTTATATATTCTTGACCCGTTGTTCTTGGTTTACAAAACCATGAGTTCTGAGTTCTAAATCTATTGAAAACAAATTTTCCTATGGAGTCGCTAGTTGTTGACGATTAAAAATTGTCAATGAAGTTTTGCCCGAAACGTGTTGCTAAAGCCTATTATTGTAAAAGCTAAATAATACTAGTAGGTGGGACCCCATTGTAGATTGGACATCAGGTCTAGTCCTTATTTGATGTTTGTGTCAATGTTCGACACTGCTTACATAGTTGATGAGATATTGTTTTTATTAGCTATAGATTTTGCTTATGAAATATTGGTTCTTTAGGTTACTACGACCTATTCTATTCATTGATACCATTGCTATTTGTTGTTGGGATACCTGCACAACAGACATGTTAGTAACAATACATAAAAGGAAATTGGAAAAAAACAAAAGGAAATATAAAAGAAAAAGGAAGAAACTAAGGCATGCTATATACTATACTACATGCATCGATTTTTAATGAGTCATTCCTATCCTATCTATTAAGTTAATATCTATACAATTTTTTTTGAGTTATATAGTTGATATGCATGGTGATTATGTTATGGCATAAGTTGATGTGGGTCTCACTATTGGTGATGATTCGATATATGGTTTATTGGATTGATATGTAATATGGTCAAGTTGGAAATGGAAGGTATGATATGGATGGCACATTTGACAAGTAATAGATGCAGATTCCAATGCATGGTTTAAATTAATGGTGTTAATGAAAATCTTTTTGGCATGTACTAAGGAGTAAATGAATTATGGGTGGAGGCAACATGCATTTACTGTACATCACTCTTACTCCTTCCATTGGCCACCACCCTAGTAGGGCTATTGTTCAACCTTGTTTTTGTGGTTATGCTCTGATTTCTTAGTAGAGAGGAACTTCTCAACCAACTCATGTTTTAAGGTGCTTCGATTATAGGTATGTATGTTTTTGACCATTCATGAGTATGCTCTAGTGATGAAATGATTATTGTCTCAAGTGTATTGGTTTTTGCTTTCCTTAAGTATTTCAACTGTGTAAAATTGAGATTTTGGAATGAACCGTTGATGTTTTTCTCTACAATAGTGTTGAAGTCATAGTGTTATTGGTCATCCTGGGTGTTAGCATCCATAAGGGCTCTTCGTTATCATTCCTAGTTTAGTGGAGGGTTTTTGTTTGTTTTTGGGTGGCTGGCTGTCCTCACGCTTTTGTGTCTCTATATCCATTCTTTGGATTTTATGGGTTTTAATGGTTGGGAGCACTCTGTGTCACTATGTTTATTTACTTGAGCATTGGTTTGTTTTCACCACTAAACATCACACAATGGGTTATTTTGTTCTTTCTTGTCCCCGTCTTCACTTCAACGTTGTGGTTGGTTGAATGGAGAGCCATGAGGGTTGTGACTTGTGTGTGTTAAGTATCATTACGAGGATGAGTTGGAGCCTCACTCCTCTGTTATAGCCCTCCTATTGTAGGATTTGTTACCTGTCCATGAATAAGCTGTGGTTCTCTCTCTATATGCATCGTTGCTCTCTGAGGTTTTAACCATTGAAAGGAGTTGGCTCTAGCTTTTCCTGTGTTGGTCACAGAGAAAACCCTTAACTCTACAGTTCTGATGGTTGATAGAGAATACTGGCATGGCATGTTGGGTTTACTACTTGGTTATTGTTGGATGGTTGTATATTGTCAACTAAATTGAGTATAGGCTCGCCCAGTTGGTCATGTGACAATCATGTTGGTTTTGGGATCTAGTCACTACTTGTGTTATTACAATGAATAAACCCTGCATTGTTAATTGGAAAATTCAAAATACACATTCTCTCTCCATGTTTTTGATAACCCAGAATTGTTTAAATTGAGAAGGTCACAACCTCACTTCATGTCATTGCGTAGGTATGTGTGATTGCCACAACATGTTAGGTTTGTTGTTGATTGTTATGAAAATCCACGTATAGGATCAACGTTAGATTGGTTGATTGGTTGATACATAGTCATTATCATTTTACACTAAAGATTAGTTGGATGTTTAACTTGGCATTGGATACAATTGCTTGATGATTCTTGTGCATACTTCATTTGTGTGTGTGGTGTTCCTACACCACGAATAAATGGTCATTGTAACTATGAGTTTTTTTGGGGCCAAATGGTTATTGAAACTAGGATGACTGTAGCAAATCCATCCACTGTATGCATTATGGTTATTTGATTGCGTCATTAGGGATGAGCCCGAGTTTTGCACAACATGGTTGATTGCAATTTGATTAATTTGAAGCAATCCTATAGTAATTTGATAGCTAAACATGATAGGTTGAGTTAATACTATGAATATGTGTTTAGAAGTGTAAAATGAAAATGTTGCATCATGGTGTTTTGGGTGGCTGCCCACTATGTCTGATATGGGTAATTTCGGGTTGCACACTTAGAGATAGTCACATATTTTTAAGCACGACTTCTTGCAATTCGATTATAGTATTACGAATTTGGGAATGATATTGAACCTCGTTGTGTTGAATGCATAGCCCATATTTTTGATTATTTAGAGTCACATTGAATTGGGCTTGTATAGTGAAAGAATTACACTTTCATGATTGAATTATTTTGTGCATAGCATGAGTTGGAATGGTGGTTGTTGTCTGATTGTTTAAATGACGAGTCGGGGTTTTACAACTCAAATATGGATTATTGGGTTGGTTGTCCACTATATATTTTTGAGGAACATCATGCATTTTAAATGACATGCCTGATTGCAATGACAATATGAATTCATTGTAAATTTTGAAACACAACTTTTGAGTGCATTTGTTGATTGAAGTAATGTGTGGGAAGTGGTTGATTTTGATGATTAATAGAGCGGAAATGGTTACTATTATACATTTGAGAATTGTTATAAATAAAAGGAATGAAACTCCCTTACATATTGTTGTGGAATGCATAAAGTATTTTTGATGGCACTGTGTTGGATATTTGACAGTGAACAGTGAACTAGTGAATATACAGTAATTGTTATTGGGTCACAATGATCATTTGGTTGGTATATCTCCCTTTGACATAATGATTATATGGATTAATTGATTAATTTTGTGAAAAATACCTGCTCTCATTCCCCCACCATTATTTCTCTTTTCTCTAATTACAACCCCATCGCCTTCCCACATTCATTTTTTTTACTCCCTGTTCTAAAATTGATTATAGTCAAGAAAAATTCTGTGTTGAAACAGTTGGACATAGCAATGTCTTGGTTGAGCTATAGTGATGTTTTATTTGGTTTGTAGTTGATTTTTGTTCTCTTTGAGTAGTAATCATATTCCCCTCCCCCCCCCTCATCATATCATGTTTCACTCAATACAAACCCCTCACGTATCCTAGGACCCTTTATTCACCGCCTTCTCATTGATAAACAATAAAACAATTTGTATGGATTGTATTGCATGAGTATGATACATCGTTGAGCCAAATCTATTTCATATTTTTAAGAGTTCTCATGTATGGTATATAAAAGACTATTTGCTAATCAATCATGCATGTAGGAATTATTTTCTTCAACCGAGGTATCCATGGTCAAGGAAACAGAGGGAGAGGTAATTGGAACAGAGGCCCAAGAAGGTCAAGGTTCTCCATACATTTTGATGTTGACTCACAAGATCTTCGCCAGTTGTTTTAGGTCATATTTTTCAATTGGATTGGGCAAGGAGTGGTCCAACCCAGGCCCGAAAGGCCTCCTTTCCAGGTTCCGCAAACCCCTGGTATCCCTATGCCTCCTCACATCTCATTGCAACCCAAGGTCTCTGAAAATTATGGATGGAAAGAGATTGTCCACCTGACAGTCTCCCAACATCGTGGCTGGCTTAATTTATCCCTACCTTCTCCTCCACCTATTAACCACATTGCCCAAGATGCTCCCCACTCACTAGTTCAGTCCTCTCATGCTAGCAAAAGGTTGAAAATCGAGGCCCACCATGCCACTGACAAAGGAAAAGCCACTGCTTCCCCTTCCTCACCCTTCAATGGCTCTGACAAATCTGTGTCTTCTCGGATGCATTTGAAGGATGATTGTTCCCACGTAATCAATGATATTAGGCCTAAAGGCTCAATGCAAACAAAGGAAAATTCTGAAAAATCAAAGGGTTACAACAACAATGAAGGAAAGATTGCATCTCAGAGTGGGAAATATGGCTTTTGAGGTTTATTTTATCTATTGTTGATGACAGTTGACTTAAGGAATTTTTGGACAACATGCTTTATTTTGGATATATGAGTAATATTTTTTGAAAATATTTTCAAATATCATGAGCTAAATTGCCAAACCTGAATATGTTGATGGGAGTCACAACGAGGTGTGTTTTTACTTAATTGACTAGTATGTTATGATTGTCAAGAACTAATGGTCCAATGGGAGTCACAAGGGGTCCCACCTACTAGTTATTATTTAACTATAACCCTTATTATGATTAATACTTTCCCCCCTAACTAAAGCTGGTTGAGTCTTTTAATTAACTTAACTAATGAGTTGGTTCAACTACTTCAACCAATTCTAATTTGTTTAAAAGCAAAAGGAAAGGGAGGAACAAGGGAAGGATAGAAGCAGAAGCATACTAAGGTTTGATCTTTGAGTTTATGCTGAGATAGTTCAGTTTTCATTCATTCATTCATTCATTACAAGCCTAATTATCTTTTATGATAGAAGGGTCTTATTGTAGACAACAATATTGAGGGATGAATCACATCATTCAGACACTTGTTTTTCAAAGGTGTTGTTCTATCTTTGATAGTCCATGTAGACATGTCTATTTGTGAATTAATTTTCATGATTAACAAAGGCTATTGTGCAGAGTCGAGTGGGCATCAATTTGTGGCAAGTTGATCTAGCTTTTAGAGTTCAGTTTTATTTTTTTGTCAGAGGTCCTTTTGTATGTTCCATTGGGGATGTCTAAGTTTGACTTTGGTCCAAAATTTCTGCAAGAGACTTTGTAAAGCAAATGACTCTTTGGTGAATTTGAATGAAATAAAGGATTTGTTTATGTCCCAGTTGTCTTTATCATCATCTTGGCGACTTTACTTCTATCTTTACATTTATTTCAACAACTGATATGTTCAGAAAATTGCATACAAAGTAAATTTTCAGCAAGTTTTTTTATGGATAAAAGACTATCCTAAGCACTCGTAATTAATACTTGTGAGTTGGGATGTTATTTTTGTTGGTTATAAACATAGGGTAATATTCCCTTATAATTTTCTTTAGCCAAGAATATTCTAAAAATTCTTGAGTAAGATCATTTTGATATCTTTTCCTCAACATGAACCCAATGAGGGTTCACAACACCCTCCAACAATTAGCAGTATTATACTCATGGAACTCGAGAAAGTTAAGTTTCTAATCTCATTGGAGTCAAAAACTGCTCATACACCAAGGCATGGTTGGAGAACATGGCGATGCGCTTCACACTTCATGATTACACCTCCAACATGAAAGTCCACATGGCAGTATTTCATTCAGTGCCAACTTAATGAGTTGAATGCATTATGATAGTGTGGTCGTGGTGTGCCAGAGTATAAGGCCAGGTTCATGGAACTACTTAGGTATGCTCCACATCTAAACATGTAAAACTTAAAGGTCAACAAAGTGTGTTCGGCCTCAGCTTCAACCTTCAAGAAAAAGTGAGGATCCTAATGCCCAAATGTTACACGATGCAGTTTAGAAGGTCCTCATAGCGGAAGAAAAGATGAACAATATGGAAAATATTTTGATCGTAGTATTAACTTGGGAGATTTTGTAATAAAGGTAGAACTTTCTCATGATATTAGGATCATATGACGTAATGAATGGTTTGGACTAGATAAAATCGCATGATGTGATAGTTAACTTTGATCGAAACTGCTAAGTTTGATAGATGATTTGGGAAAGAATAAGATGATTGATGAAAGAAACTAGGTAGTGACCTTGAGATTTATATTATTCCCTATAGATATAGAAGAGTATGCCCAAGGGATGCTAGCTATATGAAATCTTAGAGCTAAATGAAAAGGACGAGGTAGAAGGATTGGAAAAATTTCTTGTAGTGCAAGAATTTGCAGATGTGATTCCAGAAGGGTTACCAGGTTTACCGCTCAAAGGAGAGTTGGATTTTATGATAGACTTAAATCCTGGAACTAAATCGATAGTGAGAATGCCACATCAGATGCCAACACTTGAGTTTCAGGAGTTGGAAATTCAACTGAAGGAATTATTTGACTTGCGACTCACACGTCCAAGTGTGTCACTATGGCATGCGCCAGTGATTTATGTGAGAAAGAAAGATGGATCATGGAGAATTTGTACTGCCTATCTGTTATGAGGAAAATCTCTCTATAGCTATGGGTAAACCATAATAGATGGAAATGACTGCAGAAATCAACTCTAACCTCAAGTACGCTATATAAACAAATATGCTTGCAAGACAAGATAAAATGCTTACCTCGTCCAGACGTTTAATGAAGTCCACCATTGAGCACTTGACCCAAAGAAATATACCTACAACTAGTCCTCAACAACCAAGCAATGCAATCATATTTTGATAATATATAATGTTACCACATTCAATAGCATAATCCATCAATATACATAACAAATACACCCATGGAATAACAATTCCAATAGTCACAGGATATCAATTGGATGAGAAAACAATATTTCTATTAAGATGTAACCAACATAAGTGAATGAGTTACAAGCTTATGTGTTTGCATGGTTCGGAACCGAGAAACTAAGTTCCTTCCAACTAGGCCTCCACCACTTCAATCCTCCACCAAAGGCAAGCTCATATTAGAGAGACAATGAGGTTCTCAATCAAAAAGGGAAGAGCTTGGGGGATGAACAATGTGTTCAGACTTAAAGGACAAAGGGATGCAAACTCAATGTGAAATGAATAATTTCTCCAGAGTAACTTTTCTCTCAAAGTTGAATTATTTCTCCTCTTTTCCAAAGCTTAGTTTTGGCCCATTTATATCCTTCAAGTGGAAGTGAAAGGCCAAGTCAGACCGTTTCCAGTATATGGAATGCCAAGGATCATTAATCTCATGAAGTGACATGGAAAATCGACACCATTTTTTAGTTTTGGGCACAAATCCTGATGTACACAGGTTGTAGTGGTGCAAACTGCATATACGCATGTTGTAATATAGGAAGAGCACATATGTGTGGAAAAATCATGTTTTTAGCTCTGGGATTTGCAAAAACGGGACTTCAAGTCTGCATGAGGAAATGGAAAAATGCCCTCTATGCAAGATGGCATGAGGTGAGGGAAATATTTCTATAATATATTCCCCCTAATGTGTGAGGTCATAGGAGTATCTGCGATGGCCAAAATACATTATAAAACCCTAGAAGTGGAGTAAGGGGGACCCAAATAGAAGAACTAGTTTCTCATTACAATTTGTACTGGCTTTGCATACATGGTTACCCATTTGAATTACACTACATATCCATGTGAAAATATACCAAACAACTTTCCATGGCCATGAATATCCAATACAAAGGTGGATACATGCCAAAGGCTTTCATAGTCATGAAACAGGCCTAGTAAAACCAGTCTCAAAATCAATCTGAAGATAGTTGTATACAATGGAGTACAATCTGATTTCCCATGATCAATGAAGTCACATAGGTACTGGTCCAATGAAAGGTAGCAATAGCTCATGAAATATGCGACTATAAAATGATGTCTTCAAGTATTCTACATGATCCACCAAAGGTGCAAGTATACATCATGTAAATAAATGAGTTGAGGTCAAACATAATGAGACTTCATTTGATTATCGTTCATTGAGGTATATCGTTAACAAACAAGAGACAACCTACCAATGATGAAAGTAGGTATCAAGGCACCGAGTACATTCTTACAAGTTTGAAAATGAGTCGAGGTCAAACACTTGAAGAATCCATTGATCAGGAGACATTGATGTATTCCCAACTGTCGATGGTGAGAGAACCTTCCACTAATGACTGTAAGCCCCTAGGTACTTATAGGAATCTAGGTCTCATTTCTAGAATAGATGAGATGAATTCGATGGAAGGAGACCTACTGAAAGGATAGCATTGAGGCATCTCTCATCATTCAACACGAGGTAAAAAGTAGGAGCTTGATGATTTGGAGAAAATCAGATGAAGCAAATGTTCATGAACCAATGACCCTATGAATCTTTCTCATGTTCTAGGTGTAAGAGGTACATGAAAAATACCCTCTGAATAGTAGCCAATGAGGAAAATTGCTGACAAAGGTGAGGAAAACACCAATAGGGATAATGGCATCGAAGACACTCTATGAATCCCAATGTGTGAATAGATGTCTTGTCGTCGAACACAAGGGAAACCCCCTAGTCAAAGACCAATGATGAAATTTTGACTGTTGGGTTCAAGGTTACCTACCAATGAGGAAAGTAGGACCAAGGTGTGCAATAGGACTACATATTCATGTGATTTTGAGACAAACATAGGGTATGGCCAACATGCAAAGTCAAGAGTTCTGAGCAATGGCCAACACAGGTTGATAGACATCCTTTGAGCAAGAGCATGAGGCATATGGAAGACTTTGGAAGCACAGACTCAATGATGAAACCATGAGATGTAGGAGGCATCAATCAAAATCTCCACAGGGACTGGAAGAGTAACCATTCGAAGGAGTAAAATCTATGTAATGACTTCATCTTCCTAAGGTCATGCCAAACCCAAAATTACAATGATAAGTGGACTGAAAAATTTTGTCCTCTATTCAAAGGTGACATGACTACTACCAATATAAGATAATACTCCCTTCCTGCTCGTCTTTTTTTGTTTTTTCATAGTCAAATGAATTCTATGATACATAGGAGGAAACGAGTGTTGCAAGTAAGAAAAACTAGTTCCAGTAGTGGAACATACCTATGATCAATGCAAGGAAGTGCATGTGGGAGATGGACACTCGGGGGAATGTTCCCTCCTAGGTATAGGTTCTCAAGCTGCGAAGGATATAAACAAGGCTCTTCTTGGTTGAGGATGAAAAACTGTCGAGGAAAATGATTTATAACACAAAGAGAGAACCTAAAATAGGCTAAATACTATAAGCAAGGGCATGAGATGTAATCACAACCTAATGCCAAAAAATGTCATTTTTCATAATATTAGTCTACTTGGTTTTAAAAATGGATAAACTTGCACCAAATAGACATCCTTTCAAATCCAATTTACGAGTGTGAAAGAGACAAGTTCCCTCAGTAATATTTTCATTTTTTGAAGACAATTCAGAAAAGAGATTAAATCAAACTCATTGAGAGGTTTCTAGGCGGTATGTCATGGGGGAGGCCAAGGCTCCCGTGTAGGATTTATGTGAAAGATCAGCATCTTACAAATGGATAACACAATCTTAGGAAAACCCAAATCTCTCCAAGTCCTAATAGAGGTTACCTTCTCCATGATATATTGAATAATGTCTCTTACTTGAAAGGACATAGGAGGAGGCATTGGATACCCCACAAGACCATCCCAGTTAAAGGGAACTTCTCCAGAACTTGGAGGGAGAGTACTCAGGGAGAGTAAAACTCTCTCCTGTTCAGAAGGTGCAAAACTAGAAATGCTAATGACATGGTTGAAGGACACATCAAACTCCAAAAGAAGAGTTGGATTGACCGGATATTGCATTGGTACAACCACTTCTTCAACCGTTGGTTGAATAGGATGCGCGACAACAAGGCCAGGAGACACATCACCCTAAAAAATGGGAGTGTGGTCATGTGATGATTGCATCAGCATGATTGTCATGTCAATCAAAGGTGAAACATAGTGTGGGGACACCACAAACGACTTAGAACCCGAAGGGCACGTAGGTGAGAACCACGCTTCTGGTATTCCTGCCATAGCATGGCACAAATGAGTAAGGGGATCACCTTCACAATTCCTGCAAAGGAACTTGGGCTTACGTTTGACATGTCTAGGATTCTCAATCATATGAATTCCCCCTAGAGACATGCTCTCAGCATGACTGGCATAGGTTGGAGACTCATCTCCCACGTGATGTATAGTGGTAGGATATGTGATGTTGATATGACTCATGGTGACTAGAGTGATGCCCCCAAAAGTATGATGAGGATTGTTCAAGTGAGGATATATGTTTCCCCCATGTGAAGGGGTTTCGTGAAGAGGGTATCCCGAACCATAAAATTGATTACCTTCGTATGAAATACCCAAGGATATATGTGGACCCTCCATGGGAAAGGTGTTCGTAGGAACTGGCATGGTAGACAAAAGATACACAAATGGGGTGTAATAAGTAGAATAACCACCCATTTTAGTACTGGCTCCTAAAAAAACATGGCTAGGGATTGATCAGTAGGAGGGGAGGTTCTAACCTCCCACAATGAGAGTTGATAGAGGGACATGAATCCTATCCAATGGGGATGTAAACGGTGGGGCCATGGTGCCCCCGGATCCAAAACTAGGATTCATATAAGTGGGTCGGGAAGAGGATGGAAAGGGTGAAGGTATGTTTGGAAAATCAATAGGAAAATAACTAGAGACCCAAGGCATGGACTGAGTTTCATAATTTTGCATACCATTATGAAAAGTGGACAGATTCATCCCCATGAAATGAGTGAATGTCATGAGGGGGTATCAATAAAGGAGGGATCCACAAGAACTCCACTATCCATGATAATGACAACTCAATGCATGATATAAAATCTCAAAGGTCTACTAATAATCAAAGAGCACACCAAAAATAATCAAACGACCAATATGCAAAAAAATAGGATAAAGTGGTTGAAAGGGACCTCCCTCTCTAAAGTAGGTATGCCTTGCCTAGAAGGCACTTGAGACTCCACTGCTAAATATTGGAGGAAACAAAATCAATTCTAAGGGCCCTCATGGGATTAACCACCAATCGGTCAGATCACCCTGGAGAGGTAATCCTCCATAAAGGTTGTGTGTTATCCAACCCTTATCTAACCCAGGGTACCTGCAGAATAACCCCTACAAGAAACCTATGTTGTACCTAAGTCAAGCAACTAAGCAACCATGGTATAACCGATGCACATATGAACAATCATAATTCAGGTCCACCATATGGGTAGGGTAGAAAATCATGAAACCTTGAAAGCACCACCTGTCACGGAGGTAAGGGCACTAGCAAGTTACCCATATACGAATAGATCCCCATAAATATATCTGATTCTAAGAAGGTATCAGGGGGATATCCCTTCAAAAAAACTCACGCGACCTCATCCTTAACTCTGGTGTAAGCAGAGCCTCCTGATATTACCAATTATACAATGGATTTCTCCACTCCTTTAGTCAAACACATATGTTGATTTAATAGCCTTGGAGAAGTTTACTTCACAAAATCCTATTCCAAGGCTCTAAATCCTAAGCTAGTTTGTGCACCCTAGAAAAATAACATTGTTACTAATCAATTTTAAATTATAGCGTTACTTTTAATGGCCTTTCTTACTCAAAAGGTGCATTCATGAAACTAGTGATGTTATGACTCAACAAGTAAAATAAATGAATATGAATACAATTCAAAGTCCTAACTTCCAATTTTCAACAAATGATATGCTTTTAAAAAATTCAATTTTCAATTCAATTTTTCAATTCTAAATAAAATTCAATCTTTCATTACATGCACTAAGATAAAGGACAAAAACTCAATAGATCGAAATTCCAATCAATGTAAAATGCCTAATTTTTTTTGTATTTTCAATATAATAAAATGAAAAAGAAAGGATTGAATAACAACTTGATATTAAAACTCTACTATGTGTAAATAGAGACAAACCAATTAGGATATCAAGAAGAAAAACACCGAGCCCAAGATGCAAGGACAATCAAATGAAGAAGATGATGAGAAAGGAACCACCCAAAAATTCAACCAAAGACGGGTTTCATGTCATTCCACACACACTTAACAGTCACTACAAAGACCCAAGAAGACTCAACAATCATTGAAACCTACCCAAAAAACGAGCAACAAAGGTTGATGTACATGACTATTCAAGGGAAAAGGACATATGTACGCAACTTACATAAGTACAACACACGTATGTACGCGACTGTCAAGAAAAAATCTGTGTATATGTGTCAAAACACAACCAGGCTAAGGAGAAGGCTAAGAAACTCAGACTCAGAGTGAATAGAGGTTGTCAAGCAATAATACTAAAATAGAATAAATATAAACGAGAGAAATCTAAGGAAAAAAACACTCCAAACCCCAAAAAAGGTGATTATATCCCCAGTATCGTCGCCAATTTTGTTACAAGGAAAATCTCTCTATGGCTAGGTGTAAAACACAACAGATGCAAATGACTATAGAAATCAACTCTAATATCAAGTATTCTATATAAAAAAATATGATAGCAAGACAAGATAAAAGGCCTACCTCATCCAGACGTTCGATGAAGTTCACCATTAAGAACTTGACCCAATGAAATATACCTGCAACTAGTCCTCAACAACAAAGCAATGTAAGCATATGGTGATAATAGATAATGTTAGCACATTCAATAGCATAATCCATCAATATACATAACAAATACGCCCATGGAATAACAATTCAAATATTTGCAGGATATCAATTGAACGTGAAAAGAGTATTTCTATTAAGATGTAATCAACAAAAGTGAATGATTTACAAACTTTTGTGTCAGCATGGTTCAGAACTGAGAAACCAATTTCCTTCTAGTTGGGCCTCCACCACTTCAATCCTCCAAAAAAGGCAAGCTCATATAAGAAAGACAATGAGGTTCTCAATCAATAAGGGAAGAGCTTGGGGGTTGAACAATGTGTTCAAACTTAAAGGACAAAGGGTTGCAAACTCAATGTGAAGTGAATAATTTCTCCAGAGTAACTTTTCTCTCAAAGTTGAATTCTTTTTGCTCTTTTCCATAGCTTGGTTTTGGCCCATGTATAGCCATCAAGTGGAACTGAAGGGCCGAGTCTAAAAATTTCCAGTATATGAAAGGTCAAGGATCATTGATCTCATGACATGACATGGAAACCCAACACCATTTTTTAATTTTGGGAAGAAATCCCGATGTACGCAGGTTGTAGTGGTGCAACCTACGTCTACACATGTTGTAATATAGGCAGGGCATGTATATGTGAAAAAAACATGTTTTTATCTCTAGGATTCACAAAAAAGGGACTTCAAGTATGCATGAGGAAATGGAAAAAGGCCCTCTATGAAATATGGCATGAGGTGAGGCAAATTTTCTTTAACACTATCGACAATTAAACAAAGCAACAATCGAGAACCAATATTCGTTATCAAGGATAGATGATTTGTTGATCAAATGAAAGGAACGAAGATATTTTTGAAGATTGAATTGAGATGAGGATATCACTAGTTACGAATTACATAGGAATATATCCCTAAGACCACATTTAAGACGAGGTTCAGACACTATGAGTATATCGTTTTACAGTTCAAAGTGACAAATGCGCCAGGAGTATTCAAGATCTTGATGAATGGGGTGTTCTGCAAATGCTTCGAAAAGTTTTTTCAAGTATTTATTGATGACATAGTGATTTTTAATCAGATGAAAGAGGAACATGATGAATATTTAAGATTGGTACTATAGTGTTTACGAGAAAAAAAATTGTATGAGAAACTGTTCAAATGTTCTTTTTACCAATCGAAGATTCATTACTTGGGACATATCATATCTGGTGAAGGTATCGTTGTGGATCCAGCGGAAGTAGAGGCTATTATGGAATGTCCTGCACTGAAAAACATATAATTAGTACGTAACTATATTGGTTTAGCAAGATATTACCAATGGTTCATCGAAGGTTTTTCAATGATAGTGAATCTGATCATGGAATTGGAAAAGAAAAACAGGAAGTTCGTTAGGAAAGAGAAATGTGTGGAATAATTTCACAAACTTAAAGAGTTATTGACGACAAAACCAATACTGAAAGTCCTTTACATGGACAAGGAATTCTTGGTATGCACGGAAGCATCCAAGGAAGTTTTAGGAATAATTTTGATGCAATACGTTTGAGTGATCGCTTACATTTCAAGGAAATTGAGAAAGCATGAGGAGAACTATGCTACGCATGACTTGGAGACACTATCTGATTGGACAAAAATTCAAACTAAATACAAATCTCTGTGGACTGCAGCATATATTTACGTAGATTGACTTGAACACATGACATAGACATTGGTAAGAACTACTTTGCGAATATGACTTCGATATTACTTACATAAAAGGTACGATGAATATAGTGGTAGATGCATTGAGTCAGAGGCCACACATATTCTTGGTAATACCTCTTAAGACAAATCTTTGAGAAACAATTCTAATGATACAGACCGATGATGACTGGTATAAAGAGGTTAAGGAAAATATTGGACAAGATACTGTGATGGTACCACAATCTTAAGGCTATTATTTATACAACGATGGATTGTTGAGATTTAATGGAAGTATTACATACAACCTAATGGTGAATTGAGAAATTTGATCTTAAGTAGATGAAGGTAGACCTTAAGCCTTTATTCTTCTAGAAGGGAATGAAAGCATACATATTTAGTTACATGGAAATATGTTTAGAATGTCAGCAAGTGAGATATGAACATGGACACCCGACAAGATTACTACAACCACACGTCATTCCATAATAAAAATTGGAAGTCAATTCAATGGAATTTATAGTTGGATTTCCACTGACAGCAAGGAGACATGACTCAATTTTCATGGTAGTTGACACTTTGGCAAAGAGTGCACATTCTATTCCTGTGCATACGACATATTAGGCGCTAGACATAGATAGAGTCTTTTTCAACAATATTGTAAGGTTACATGGTGTACCAAAAAAGATCATATCCAATCGAGGATCAATGTTTACGTGACGATTTGGGACCAGTTTCCAAGAGGCTTGGGAACACAACTGAACTTTAGTACAACATATCATAATGAGACGGACAGGAAGACGGAAGGAACAAACCAAATTTTGGAAGATATGTTGCATATGTATGTAATGTACCAAAAAGAACATTGAGAAGAGTTCTTTCCACTAGTAGAATTTTCATACAACAAAAGCTATCAACGTACCATTAAGATGACACCATTTGAGTTCCTTTACGGGTGACCGTGTCAGATGCAATTGAGCTAGGATCAAATTGAGGATATGGTCCTGGTAGGACCATAAGTGATCCAAGAAATGGAAGAACAAATGCAATCAATAAGACAAAGGATTAAACAAGCACAAGATCAACAAAAAAGTTATGTCGTTGCACACTGCAATGACCACAGTTATGAAGTTGGCAAATGAGTTTTCTTGCGGGTGAAATTGCACAAGAGTTTGATCAAGTTTAGAAAGAGTGATAAACTCTCTCCTAGGTTTGTGGGACCTTTCGAAGTTGTGGAAAATAAAGGACCCGTGGCTTATTGACTAGCCTTGCCTAATTCTTTGAGGCATATGCATTATGTTTCGCATGTATCTATTTTGCGATATTATGTTAGTGATCCTACATGTGTGATTGAAGTGAGTTATTTGAAAGTATCAGTTGAGGGTGCTATCATAGTGGAGCCAATCCACATTTTGTACAATTGCATTCGACAGCTACAACTTCAAATAGTCGATCAGGTCAAGGTCCAGTGGGACAATTATAGTCCACACTTCGCTACTTGGGAGGACGCATATGATATGCGTCATCATTTTCCTTACTTGTTTGATAGATTAGACATATAGATCTTGTCAAATACTTTTATTTACTGTATTTTATATACTGTACAACTTTGAGACACAGTTTAAAATAGGAGGGGGTGTATGTAAACTCTTACTCTACTAAGAATATGTTATCGACTTATACTTGAGGATACTTGCGTGCAAGTGATCTAGTTATAGTACAATATTATTTGTTATGACTATGTATTTTACATTATGATGTGGATGGGTTGTGATTTATTGCTACTTGATATATGTATTGACATATATGTATTGACAAGTTTACATGAGTGTGTAGGAAACATGAAAAATTGTAGATGTTGATGGAATCAATGGACCTCCTTGGACTTTGGATTGAGTCAGGGAGTCGATTGTATTTGGTTTGAGTATGTCATTTTACGCATATGTGACATATGATTGATTATAGTATGATTTTGTATATGGATCATTGACATTGTTTTGTCAATGGATGCAAGCTGACTAATGCATTCTAATTTGACTCATATAAGGAGTAAAGGGGTCGTGTACATAAAACTAATAATTGAGGAAGAGGTGTGGTAGAGACCCTGGCACAATCGACTAGCACTCCTACCGTGGTTCAAATTGTAGGTTAACGATTACCTAGTTCAAGAGGTCAACCATGTTATGAGGGAGACTGAGACAGTTGATCACAAATATTTCTAAGGGGCACACAATAAGGTAGAGTCTTTATTCCTTAGAATCCCTTAGTCTCTCACAAGGTCAACTGAGTCGAGTTTTGACTCCCAGTGTTGGACAAACTAGAAAAACTAGTCAAAGGAGAGTGGAACCCTTGGAGCATGGGGGTGCATCCTGAAGGGAGCATCCTGAAGGGAGCATCACGTAATTAAAAAACTTGAGTTAATGAATCTAGGTGGCCTAGAAAACAATGAATGGATTTGACATTGTGGGAATTAATTAATTAATTAATGAGTAATTTATTAATTATAAATCCCTATAAATTATAATCCTATTCTAAGAAAAATCCTAAGTCTAAGTTTAGTTAGGGGACTAAAATAAAATGTTAAATGAAAAAAGGGATTAGAGATAAATCGATCTAAAGAAAAATTGAGATAAATATAAATATTTGATATAATGCACATGTGTGCAAGAAAATACTGAAATGGAATTTTAAAATAAGAAAGGAATAAAGCATGAGAGAATAGGTGTACACATAGAATGGTATCTAGAGTCTAGATACCACTAGTCTAACTAGACGATGACTCATATTTTAACTCTAACTCAAATTTAGTAAGGAGACAGTCATTAAATAAGAATAAGGGGAATAAAGAGAAAACTAAGAGCGATTTAAGGAACACATTTGGGAAATGTGAGGGAAATTGATTTTTTTATTTTTTATGTTTACTAGTTTGTGTATGATCTATGGGACTAGCCTATGGCTTGAGAAACCGCAAATCAGGGGGATCTAAGTTGTCAAAATCACCCAGGGATCACATCCAGCTTGAGCCACACCAACCCTTAACATGGATGGATTTTTTTTCCTCACAGGTTTCGAACTGGTGACTTTAACATCATAGAGTGCCTTAACAACACACTATGTCACCGACTGTCCTACACCTCGGGGACATTTAAATTGAAGGACATGGAGGTGAGATTTGATCCACTTATGTGTTCACGGGTCACGATATCAATTAATATAATATCTCTGGGTGCAACCACATACTCGAACACTACCTCAAGGTGACCCCATGGCTTCAGGTTAGGCCCTCATAGGAATTGAACCTTACCCAATGGTGAAAAATTCCTCTCTTTCCACCATTGGATCCAACCCCTTTGGGCCTTAAAATTTGAAGGAAATGGGGGTGGGATTTGATCCGCTTATGTGTGCACAGGTCACGATATCATTTAATATAGTATCTCTGGGTGCAACCACACATTCGACCACTACCTCAAGGTGCACCCATGGTTCAGGTTAGGCCCTCATGGGAGTTGAACCTTTCCCAATGGTGAAAAACTCCTCGCTTTCCACCATTGGATACAACCCCTTTGGGTGAGGGAAATTGAATTTTAATTAAAATAAAATATATAATTACTTGTGCAACTTGGAGAGAGGGTGAAAAGTGTGATGGTGAATAACCCTAATTTATTTAATTTAAAAAGTTAATTAATTGTGCATTTGGGCATGTGTCAGTAAGGAATTTCCTATAAAGAAAATGGTCTAGATGGGAAATGGAGACACTGGTGATTAGTAAAGTTATGATGAAAAAATCATTTTGACTGGCTTTCCTTGTGAGAGTTGTGTGCCAAGATTGATCTAGAGTGGTGGCTCTACCTCACGAGGAAATCTTGGAGCTAGATTATTTATGGTTTGTTTATTCTTGACCCCTTTCTGTCTTAGGGGGATAAGGAGGAAGACGAGTACCCCTAGTGTTGGCTAGGAGGTACCGATGAAGTCTCAATGATTAACAAGTGGGGGAAAGGAAAGCACGTTATTTGCTAAAGAACATATTCAGATTTCTTCATCGTCGGTTATGATATTATTATTCTGAAATTGAATTTGTGTTAAGATTTAATATGTATAATAAGGTTCTTCTAAATTCACCATAAACTGATTGTAATTATAAACTTGAATTGACAAGTCCTTGATAGTTTTTATTGAAATCTAGAAGATAAATTTATGAAAATTGTTGTCATCTTGTTTTCTTAAAATGATTAATGGTTGCCAGGATAATAACATACAAAATGCTAATTTCTTAGTTTCTTCCAGTGATTGCATATCAAATTTTTAATTAATTTATTATTTTAATGGATGTGATTTATACAGAAATGTCTCATGTTGCATGTTGAGAAGATTGTTTATTATATATGGTTGTGCTTGGGAAAACCCTAAAGAATGAATAACCCTTGTGATTACTAATTCAGATTTCAGTTTTTAAGAACACAACTCTATTTATAGTGTTTTTAGAATTTTTATTTTAGGTTGTTGTTAAACCTCTTCCCAATTTGAAATTGTAGATTTGTTTTCACTGTGTAATGGTTAAAATTTTTCCTAGAATAAGAAATTCATGGACACTCTATAACCTCTGCAAATTGGAATGTCAGTACCAATTTAGAGTTATTTTTTATTGTTGCCAATCAAATCAATGTCTGATATCTTTATCGGTACAAAAATTTTAGGCAATGGAATTTGGAAAATCTTATAGTCCTTGTGTTTAGATGCTACCCTATTTTTGTAAATGAATTTAAACTTACAAAACAGAATGAAAATTGATTAATTGTGCACAATCAATTTCTTCCACCTCTTATAACCTCAAACCTCCTTATGTTCAATGCCTTCTATTTATTATTATAATTTTAAAATTTATTCGTCTTGGTCAAACAACTACCCAAAACGAAATTGTAGCTTGCGTATATTTCAATTGCGTAAGTGGTCAAAAATTTTCAATATGAGTTCGATGTCATCCATCGAACAAACTAGAAATTTCCAAACCGAGTGATTCTTCTTCCTCTTCCCTTATCTTTGATTTTTTTATAAATATGAATTGGTGTTCTATTGGATCACTGTAGGAAGTTGTAAGTCTAGTAGTTAATGCTGTTAATCTTTTTGGCAAAGCGACCTACATAGTGTGAAGCTGAATTTTTTTTAAAGATCTTTGTATGATAGGAATTTATTTCGGAAATGAAATTGAGGCTACAAAAAAAATTGAGTTTCCCGTGTGCCTCTGTAATTAATTAAATGTCCTTTCCTTAAGCTTAACCATTTCCTAAATCTATTCGTTGCTTGTAATTTTTAACATAAATTAGTTCTGTTTCGAGGTCCATATTCGGTGCTAGACCATGTGCCAAATTAGGTTTTGTATGGAAATGTCTCTCTTGAAATTAGTAGTGTCAATTACCCTATTTGTGTTTGGTTTTCCCATTTCCCGTTTGCTGAATTTAATAATTAATTTTCCTCGTTTATAAGATAGTAGTAACATCGCTAGAGCTAACTGTGAGAGTGGTGAGTTTATGATTGAATTCTTTGTCTTGGCCTATACATGTTCACTTAACTTTCACTTGTCACTGCCACTTCTTGAAAGACCCAAAATCACATTTATTGTCCCTTCCTCTAATGCTTTACAATTAATAATAAAAAAAATTGATGCACTTGAAATTAATTTAAATTATGAAAAATTAGCGTCGGATCCAGGACAGGATTAAGTGTCATATTAAGTGCCAGAGTGAGGTCTGGATTAAGTGGCGAAATGAATTTTGGATTAAGTGTCAGATTAATTTTTGGAGTGAGGTTTGCATTAAGTGTCAGAGTGAGCATCGGAGTGAGGTCTAGATTAAGTGTCGAATTAAGGTCCAGAACGAATTTCCAATGGGGCTGATTTTTTGGTGTTGTACTTATTTACAAATTAACACCTATTATGTCCATCTATTAGCTGCCATGTCAATGGAAGTCTCGCATTTATTTCTACATTCTAAATTTTATCCTTGGTTCAATGATCGGTGGTTTCGTAAGGATTAACTTCATTCAGAGCATGTTTCTACTAAAATTATAGAACTAAGAAGATATGGTCAATGATTTCTTATTGTAAACCATCATTTGAAAGGGGACATTTTAACTACCTCTTATTTGCAACTCATGTCCTTTGAGTTCATTTCACTATCTTTAAAATCAAATTTCATTTTATCAGAAATTATGCTCTTTGAATGTCTGGAACAAGTGTCGGATCACGTTTTGTATGAAGTGTCAAATCAGGTTTTGAAACAAGCGTTGGATCAAGGGTCGGATTAGATTTCTAGAAAGTTGTCGGTTACTCTTAAATGAAGTTGTAAGTGTTGATATTCTTTTAATCTCCTTATATACAAAAGATATGTAAGCTAGTATGTGAAACCTGTGCAGTTCTGAATATAAGAGATCTTCTTTAGTTCCTTTAAATGAATATGTATAAAAGGTTGGAATATTATATATATATATATA
>CBVK0103947019.1:0-10126 GCA_900067695.1 Picea abies
AATATTATTTGTATTATTACATATTATTCATAAAATTGAAAGCACAAACAAAAAGAGTTTGTCTTTTAAGAAAATAGCTCTTTAATGATAAATTGTGAGCAAGATACGGTGAGCAGGATGAGGCGGTGAGGGTTTGAGGATCTAGCCAGGTGGTGAGTGAGCACAAATTTCAGAGAGTAACTGTGAGGCCACTGCAATGATGCATGTTACACACTTGGTGAAGTCGCTACCACTGGGTGAAGTTGTTGCCACCGGAGATGTTTGTAACAACTATGGACTATATAACAAATATGGATGCAAAATTTAATGTTTGAAAGTAATGCTAGCTTGAAGCCTAGCATTAATTGACCTTTCCATATATACTATAAACAAATATCATGTTTCGTAAGTTTAAATCCAAACAATCAATCAAATTTCCTCTAGCTGCCTCGATATGAGGCCAAATAAGACTTCAAATATAAAACTTAGACTTGAAAATTAAACGTGAACGCGAAAATTGTATGAGTTTTCAAAAATTTTGGTTAAAATGGTTTGTTTACATAGATTTGTGTGCAGAGATTAGTAGAACATCTAGGAACCGATTACTAATAGTCCCTGCAACCCGAAGGGCAAGGACTAATAATAAACTTTACCTCAAATAAATCATAAAAAGTCATCTCTTCAAAGTTCTCTATCATTATATATCACAATAAAAGTAGATATGATAAATTTTCATACATTACGATGATATTACGAGAGGATGCTTGTTTTTGGGTTACATCTTCTGTTAGTTTAGCAGTCTTGATTAGGAATTTGTGTCGCTTCAGATTCAATCTCAGGGAGTTCCTCTTCACTGAAGGTTGAGATCTGTCTCCTTTCCTTCCTTCTCTCCGGATCATGCTCTCCCAGAATTTCACGATCTATCAATGCGTGTCCCTTTCAATCAACGGTCGTGATTTTCTTTGGCAATTTGGGCTTTGGGAGTTTCAAACTCTTTGCCCTTACTTTCTCCTAGAATACTTTCACCCGGAGTTCAAGATCTGTTGACACATGTCTCTCACAGATCGATGGTTGTGGTTCACTTTGAGTCTTTGGGCTTCGAGAGTTTCAACTCCTACACACTCACTTAATGAGCATTTTCACTAGAAGTCCACGGATCTCTGCCATGTGTCCTTCTGAATATGACAACTATGATTCACTTTGGGTTTTCAACCAGAGTCCACGGATTCCTGCCTCGTCTCCTTCTGAATCGGACGACTATGATTCACTTTGATTATTAGGGCTTCGGGAGTTTCAACTTCTGCACACTCACTTTCTCTCAGAGTGTTTTCACCCGAAGTTGATGATCTGTCGACGCCCGAATCCCATAGATTGACGACTGTGAGTCGCTTCGTCTCTTCGAGCTTCGGGAGTTTCAACTCCTGCACACTCACCTTCTGAGTGTTTTCACCCAAAGTCTTTGATCTGTTGACACGTACCTCCTCACGACCAATGGTCAGGATCTACTTTGGCTCTTCGACGAGTTCATCTCCTCCTTGTCTACAAAATCTCTGAAGTGCTTCTACTCCGGAGTTGTAAATATTACGCCACTAGTCCCTCTTGATGATGAACGATCCCTAATCACTTCGAGACTTCAACATTCTTCTCTCTTGTACGGACCAAGAGACTTAAAGCTCGCACACCCTGCCCAGATCCAACGATATGGAACGATCCCGCTCCCTCCTCGACGGATCATGACTGATAATTCGTGAAACCTTCAGAGCCTCACTCTCTTTGAAGATTTCTTCCCGCTATCTCTTCTGAGCTTGATCTCTTTGAGGATTTTGATCTCCCATGCACTCCTTGTGTTCCTGGGATCTTGACAAACTCAGATCGAAGGATTTCTTAGAAAGAAATTCTTCCTGCACTTCTTGCGCTTCTGTGTTCTGGTTCTTCGACACTTAGTCGCTCCTTGATTTTGTGCACTCCTTGCACTTGGTCTAAGTTCCCGTCATTCCTTTTGAGCTTCTTTGAGTCAATTCAAGACTATGTCGACGCACTCCTTGCATACGAGTTCTCAGAAGAGAAACAATTGAAACTTATCCAATTCGTCACAAATTCATATGATCAATCATAGATAATCATTCATGAACAAAATGAACTAAAACACACACATAATGCGTCATTCAGTTAGTCACACATCAAAATGAACAATGTCCAGGGAATTGGAACAATTATGTCTGTTCTATTCATTTATGAAATAAATTACATGGTATTACAATTCTTCACTACATCTTTCTTCTACTCTGTCTCTACTCTTGTCTCTAATACAATACAACAACAACAAATTTATCTAAGGAGTGGCTCCTTGCGCTCTTCTTCGTCCTATCTGCAACTTATTCTATCAGTTTCTAGCGATTACCTACTTTGTCCTATTACAATAACTACCAATTATTATCATATAAGAGTTGACACTCTCTATCTACAACTCCTTACAGTCGTATAAGACTTTACAAACAAGATATATTTACAAACGTTGTTTCCAAAATATCTCAACAACTTGTTTTGTTTTTGAGTTAAATGTTGATTTGAAATTCTGTCATGCTGAGATGTCATATCCCTGCCTCCACGCTTGCGTCTTTGACTTTGAAAGCGATGCTCCTACATCATACTCCTCTAGCTAAAATATTCATGGACTCCTGTCCATGAACTCCTGCACTATTTTCCCATGCTTCAAAATATCAGGTTCAGTGACCCAACTTGAATCTTCCACTGGATGATCTTTCCACTTCACTGAGTATTCAAGATATGTCTTCCTCGTGGTCTTTTTTATAACTCCTTGTTCTATGATTCTCTCCATCTGAGTTTTTTATGTTGTGGGCAATTGTTCTACCCACCGAACTTCTTTCTGATCATCTAATTCTTCTGCATCATTTCTCTTGTAAGGATACAGGTCTGCAACATTGAATATCGATGATATCCCAACATTGTCTGGCAACCCAATTTCATAAGCATTGGCTGCAAATTTTTTGAGAATCCTGCATGGTCCTATCTTCTTCATCTTCAACTTGTTAAGATTCAAATTCTGGGCGATTCAAAGGTAATTATCGAGTGGTTGAATGAAAGCAGTGAGTTACGTGTAAGCTCTCTTGAAGGATGGAAAAAAAGAATCTTAATTCTTAGGAACACTTTCGAGAGCATCTAATTTTACCACATATATCGAGAATTTAACAATGAAGCAGATACACTATCAAAGAAAGCATTAAATCAACCGGAGGGTTACATCACGCTTCACTTATGGACTGAAGGAGTGGAGGGATAGTGTCATCTCATCAATATCTATTAACTCTATATTACTCCTACTTCACACTTTTGATCTATGTATGAGTGGATTGTTGTATTACTCCTTCAATCTAGAATTGTTGATAAGCGAGGATATTCAGTCTTCTCTTCTAGCCTGTAAAAGGTCCAGTCATCATGGCTGCACTCATATCTTTGAGGAATATTTAGTAAAGGAGTATAAGTATATAAAAGACATGATGTTTTTGTCTTTAGTTTTCGATATGTTTTAGTGCATGGCATTATCCTTCTATTGTACAAATCGGATGTTAAAATTATATCTCTTTAATATAATTTGTGAAATTTTCTTAAGCAAAAAAAGTTAATACAAACATTGATATAAGTTAACATAATACAATATTATAACATAATATTTATGTTAATATTAACAAAATTTTATTATTTAAATTTTATTAATAATAAAGTTGTGTGTCAATTTTATTCATATAAATATAATTATTCATTCATATAAATATATGATTCAATTCTTTGCAAATATCTTTATTATTTAAATTTTAATAATAATAATAATCTACTTTTAAGGTCATAACCAAGCTACACCAAATTGATGTATGAGATCTTCTTGTTTGTGGGACAAGGGACCCCCCTCCATCCAACCATTTGAGTAGTAAAGTTTACAGAAATATATTATTTAACATATTATAGGAAAAAACATTATTAATGTGACATCGGATTTCTTTTATCATCTATTATTTTAAGTTTTTTTAATTTATTTTTTAACATTTATTATTTATAGTTAAGAGATAGTATGATATAAATTTATACAGTGATTAATCAAGAACTAAATTATAAATTACCAAAGTTGGCTTAAGCCGAGCGAATGACTTGATCTGGGAATTTCTGTCGCTTCAGATTCGATCATACGAGCATGGGCTACCCAATCGTCCATCCGTGGGAAGCCGATCCGCATCCTGTCGGCTCGTAAAATGATTAAAGCAAGGACTCGCCCGCACGGTTCTCTTCACCGGAACTCAGAACCTTTTCTATCTTTTCTGGAGTCATAAAGGCGTCGGAGGCGCTACCTGTTCGGAGAAATTCATGGCTCGAAGACCATGTAATATGTGAATCTGTGTGTAGTTTTAGTAGTTGTGTGGGCTGGGGCCAGAGGCTTGTGCTTTCCCCAGACCAGCACCATTTCAAAGAAAATTTCCATGGGCTCAATTTCATACAGGAGAATTTGAAGATTCAGCCATGAGCTCGGAAGATCCTTTTAAGGCACCCGATGAGAAATCTTATCTTCCCGAGTCCATATATCCCATAATTTCCTTTATCATTGTATTTCTTATTATTGTAGCTGTGGTCGTCTTTGATTACAGATGCAACTGGGCATGGCTGAAATCAGCTCTTCAGCGTCTTCAGGTTCTTTTTACAAGATGCTCGAGGCCGCGAAATTGGGGATTGGATTCTGCGACATTAGGGATTCCGCCCATGCCCGTACAGCCAGTTTCGGAATCCGCTAGAATAGAGCAGGTTTCGGCTACAATCTCGGAAGCAAGTACTTCAGGTATCCATGACAATTTGAGTGCAAGTTCCGGAGAAGAATTCAATCTGCAGAACCCGACAACTATATCATCTTCGGGTAAGTAAAAGCAAATTGTTTCAGAGATGGATGAGGGAACCTCTGGAGGAAGAGCATTAATGCCCGATGGCTTCTCGACTCCCGTCCAAGCCCATCAGCCTTGTTCATCTTCAAGATCTCCTGTTAATCCCCCTAATTCACTTACGAGTATAACGATCAGAGACAGAGATCTCCCGTGACTACCCTGAATGCAATGACGAAAATAGTGATCAGTAAAGTTCGGCAACCATATTCTACAGTGTACAGATACATACAGATATAATTTACCGACGTGATAAAGAACAAAGAATTCAAAGATTGAGGTGTATCGTCTTCTTTATTCTATTTGAATAAAATGTATATTCAGAAAAGAAATACAGAAAAGTACTTGACTCGCCACAAATTTGCATATAATAATTCTTTATTTTTGGTTTTATGTCGGCTCTTGATTTTCTTTTGGATTGAAACCAAGCTCCATTAAATCACAGTGTGGGACTTCATATGGGTTTTGATGTGGAATCCATTATTTTTGGCTTTGGGTTTTTATTCAGCTCTAAATTGGAATATTTACTTAGCAATTAGTTTCAGAATAAGAAGTACAATTTCACTTTCATTATCCAAGTGCATTATAACGGATCAAATTGTATTATATAATAATAATAATCTATTTGTAAGATAATAATCTATTTTTAAAGTTATGTGAAATTTTCATATGAGTTTTGATGCAAAAATCCATTATTTTTGGCTTTGAGTTTCTCAGTATAATATAACTGATCAGTATAATTTCACCTACATAATTGGAGTGCACTGTACAGTTTGGGTGAATAAAATGTTCACATTTGCAGTGGCTGGGTACTAATTCATCTTGCTCCTGAATCATTCTGCTTTAGATAATCCGATATTTTCTAGCATCTGCTTTAGTATCAGTACATAGATTGCTTCTTTTAATTGTGTCTTATGCTGTAGTAAGTATGTATATACATATACAATAAAGCATAAATTGCTTCGTTCACTTATGTCAATCCATAGTTTACCATACTCCTGCATGCCTATTTTTCTCAGAGAGCTTTTGATACACAACATGTGATCTTGTTCACATGCAATGCATCTCTCTTCTATGTTGGTCATATGGGAAATCGCCGGAGGCTTCCAGCTTGTTGAGCTTCATTTATTTGAGCTCAGGGATTGAAACTACATTCAGGCTTGTTGGATGCAGAAAATTCTTATTTTGCTATTTCAACTATTATTTTATCAATTTAAAACCAGAAAGAAAAACAATTGTAGTTTATCTTGGCCAAGAGCAAACTAATTAAGAAAATAGAATGTTAATCACAAACTCCTTGGATTTCAAAAACACTTAGTTATTAAAGAAATAAAAAAAATCATAAACAATGAATGATACACATGAACATATTACTTTGAAGCAACAAGTGGTTCATAATTGTTGTTATAGCCTTCATTTCCACCCTACATTGTGAGGAGGAACATTTGCATACCCTCTCCTTTGACTTGCAAGGAGTTTTGAACAAAGTATTTCTTTACGTTGGCTCTTACACTTCCTTTTCCATCTTCACAAGGGATTTTCTCATCATGAGCAATCTTCCCTCTTCAATAGATTTTGCTTTTGTCTTTGTCTCCACATTCTTCTGTTGAGCCTTAGCAAGGTCAGATTTTTTAAGATCAATAGTTTTTTTTTCAGGACATTCCCAAGACATGTGTCATGTCTTCCCACAAACATAACACTTAATATCTCCTCCTATGTCTCCTCCTATGCCTCTTGGAAAAGGTCTCCTTCCTCTAGAGCCTCCTTAGACATGTGTCATGTCTTCCCACAAACATAACACTTAATATCTCCTCCTATGTCTCCTCCTATGCCTCTTGGAAAAGGTCTCCTTCCTCTAGAGCCTCCTTCTCTAGTTATCTAATTTCCAGAGCTACTAGTTTATTCCCTCCTTTTGCAACGTTTCTCTTGTGGTTCCTTCTCCTCTGATTGGATTTTTTCCCCTATTCTTCTGGCTCTGCTTTCTTGTCAAATTTTGTTCTGCCTTCAGGGCTAATTAATAAACATCTTCTACCGTCCACATTGTCACTAAACTAATTTCATCTTGAATTTCATACCTCAATCCATTAATATAGCTAACAACTTTCTCTTCATCATTTTCTCTATGTCCTTCTCTTATATTCAACTTATAGAATTCTTCAGTATATTCTTTCACTGACATAATATTCAACTTATAGAATTCTTCAGTATATTCTTTCACTGACATACCTTTCTACCTCATATTCTGTAATCTTTTGAACAGATTCAACTAATAATATTTGTGTATGAATTTAGCCTTGAGCTTACATACGATTATATCCCAACTCTTAATCATGAGCTTACCTTTCCTCATGGCATCCTGTAACTCGTCCCACCATAAAATTGCATGTCCCTTTAACCTGGTCACCACATGCATTAGTTTCTTCTCATCATCAATCTCCTCATAATCAAAATATTTGTCTAAAACACTTATTTAGTCAAGCAATTCTTCTACATTCAAATTACCTTCATACATCTGGACTTCCATATTCGCTCTAGTTCCCATCTTAACAACAACTCTCAGTAATCATTCATCTCCTGCTTCTTCTCCTATAACTTCCTCTTCTTCTGGGTTTTCACTTTCAACATCACTAACATCACCAGTCTATGGTGCTCTTCTTTTCATTGCTTCCATGGCATCTAGCCTTGCTAGAAGCTGTCTCATTTCCTCCTCCATTGTTGTGTTGGCTATAGGTCTCTATCTATGTCTCCTCCGCCACATGACTTCAAATGCTTCTTCTCACAAAGATTTTTCTTTCTCTAATACCACCTGATGCAAATGCCCTACAATGCTCATGCGACCTCCTGGTATTTGGATATTCAATAGGATCCGAATTGGCTCTCGATATCCCACATACCCCTGGATTTTCTTTTCCCCATAGGCTCTTCAACACACTGGTCTGTAATTCCAAATACGCACGAGTTATGTTCCTTCAACATAATCATACATGTGACCGTAGAATGGAACCCACCACTTAACCAAAAAGGTGTTGCTTCCCTCAGGCTATTGGAGTCGATAAAAATCCTTTCTTCAAATTTCCCCAAAATCAAACTGACGAAATCTGGTCATAAAGGAATGTGACCGAAAATTGTGGATCTTACCCTATTCCTCCACTACTCCAACTTCAAGAAAATTGTGGATCTTACCCTATTCCTCCACTACTCCAACTTCAATGTATAGATATAATTCATCGAGATCTGACGACTAGCGGTGTTTCGGGACCATAAACCCTATAACCATGAATCGCTCCCCAATTAACAACTAATATTCATTCTATTACTCACCGACTGACCACCATAATTAGATCTATGGGAAACTTCTCAATGCCCGACTGGTGACCAGGATTAGATCTATGGGAAACTACTCAATGCTCAACCGATGGCTAGGATTAGATTTGGGGTTTCCTGGTTGATGAATATCGCTCTCCTATGATTAAGGCTTGATTCAATGGCTCACACTTGTTCAGAGCCAAAACTCCCATATTAACAGTTCTCAGGGGTTCGGGGTCTAAAACCCTCCAACCAACGTTCGCTACTAGGAAAGGAAAACCTGATCAATGGCCTCGATTTAATCTGACACTAACAATGGCCCTCGGGAGTTCATACTCTGGGACTTCAAAAAAAAACTCATTATCCTAAATGGCCAATTTCGATCAATGAGTGGTAATAATTCAGGACCAATGCGCATAGATCTCAATTGTTTGTTCCTTAAGCAAAGGAAATCTCCAATCCTTGAGTTCCCACCTAGAACTCTGCACTATTTCTTCTAAGATTGTCATTTCTTTGAATTTAATAGGGACTCGACCCTTTGTTCCTTTGAGTGACTCCATTTTCCCTCCTGTCACCCATGATGTTCCTCCTAAAGTTTACCACCACTTCGACAAAGTGTTGGCTTCGTTTACTACTTGCACTTTCGGCTCCTCTTCTATAATTGGAGGTTTTGTTCATTCCTTTCACAACCTAGTGTAAACCTTTTTTCCATCTAGGAATTCAACATTCTTTGAGTGTTTCCTCTGTGCCCTTCTGGCACTTACACTCTCTCCTCCTAGACTTACCTTGCAGAAAATATGCACATGTGCACACTGTTAATATTATGGTAGCTGCAAGAGGTATTTACCTCCATGTGTGAACCTAACGAGAATAGAAGACTTCAAAAAGAAAGAGAAAACCCTAATGAGTTGGCTAATAACCCTAGAAGTCTTGTCGGCTCAAGAAGATAATTATATTAGGTTATTAGCCTTCAAGAGAAGAAGTCGACCAAAAATAATAATAATATACTGAACAAACACATATCCAGAAGGAGAAGTTGACCCCAACAAATCTGGTAGAACCAGTATAAATACAGGGTGCCAGTTCTCATTTGACAGCATCTCAGAATTGCAGTTCCCAGTTTGGTGTGCACTATAGTTCCCAGTTTGGTGCGCATGTGTGGAGGAGAGCTACAGGTGCAGTTGTAACAACAACAAGGTTCAGTATTGGCTCGAATATCTCTTGGCTAGGGTTTGGACTATCTGATCATCTTTTTGTGATGCGCTATCCTTAGGGAAAGGTGCACTACCCTTTGTTTGGCTATCTAGCCTAGGGTTTTCTTCCAGAGGAATTCTTGCGCTATCCTTAGGGAAAGGTGCACTACCCTTTGTTTGGCTATCTAGCCTATGGTTTGCTTCCAAATGAATTCTCAGTCAAGGTTAAGGTGCTCGGAGGGTGGCTTTGGCCTATGGTTGGTTGACGAGGGTATCGTCAATGGTAAAATGAGCACACCATCTTCTACATTCTAACAGGTTATGGGCCCACACCTCCTTCAGTCAGTCTAAATGCTGAAAGGAAACATAACTGTTAGGATATTAAGCTCGTGGAGGAACTCCTGCTAGGGTTACTAGCAGAAGCAGCTTCCAAGACACTGCAGCTAGGGTTACTAGCAGGTTCAGTTGCAGAAACCCTAAACCTCTTGTTGAGGCACCTTAAGTGAAGGGATTGACCTAATATTCAGATAGATTAGTGCACCCTAGCCCAGTGCATCTCCTAGTACTCTCAGAAAGCCAAGACTCAAAGTTTGAATTTCTGGTTAAATCTAGGGTTTGACCAAGTCAAGCAGCCATGATGAACTCTATGAATGAGAAAAAGTTAGATGGAGCCTCTAACTTCAGAGCATGGAAGACAAGGATTGACCT
>CBVK0103947052.1:0-10808 GCA_900067695.1 Picea abies
CCTTTTATGAACTTGAGAAAAATAATGCCTCACCTCTTTTCAACAAATTTTTCTTTTTTAAATATTCAGGTCCGTCGGTCTTCCGACTACTATAGGTCGGACTTTCGACGGAAAATGCTCCTAGAAAAGAATCGAAACTACAACATGATCATCAGTCACGTCGGTGGGATAGCATCAAAATATTCATCGGTAGACCGACGGACGTCATTGGTAGTTTTACGGTTGTCCTTTGGAATTAAATTTTTAAAGGCTGTTGGTTGTCAGACGTTAGGGGAGTCAGAATACCGACGATAGTCCAACGTTGGAAAAACCACAGGAGATTTTTCGATGCCTGTTGAGCCCTCATAAGCAGTAGTTGAGTGACGTCAAACGTTGGGGGTACGACATTAGGGCGTCAGAAATTATGTCCATTTATAGTAGTGATGTGTACTGATTACACCCGAAAATCCCCTTTGTTCTCCACCTGTATCACAATCCAATAAATTATGTGGTTAGTATTAGGCACATATTTATTTAATAATGACACATGAAATGTGTTATGCACTCTCATGGATGCAGGAAATTCTAACATGTATGCAAATGTCCCTATCTTTTCTAATATTTCAAAAGTTCCTTAATATATTGCTACCAACTTTGGGAAACTTACTAATCTTAGTGAAATTCTCTTCACATTCACTTTTAAAAAAACATGTTTTCCCACTTTAAAATCTATAAACACTCTATTCTTGTTTGCATAAATTTTCTTCCTATCCTGGGTGACCTTTAAATTCTACTTGATCTTTGTAATCTTCTCTTCCATTTCATTTAACAAATATGGCCCAATAAATTATCTATCTATTGGATTATCCCAACTCAGTGGTGTATTACACTTCCTACCATACAATGCTTCAAACATAATAATTTTTAATGAGGCCTGATACCCATTATTGTAAAAAAATCCACTAAGTGGTTATAATCTTCCCACTTTGATGGTTGATCCATCACATACATTCCGAGCATATCCTCAATTATTATGTTAGTCATGTTTGTTTTCCCATATGACTCTAGGTGACATGTTGTAATAAGATTTAAATTTTTCCCAAATCCTTTGAAAAAACCCTTCCAAAAATTAGATGTGAACTTTGGATCTCTGTCTGAAACAATTGTTTTATGCACCCCATGTAGCATGGAAACTTATTTCATATATATTGTTTTCAATATTTGTTGCCTTGTGTGTAGCCTTTATAGGAATACAATGTGTTTCCTTATTCAATTTATCCCCCACCACCATGATGGAATCATGCTGCTTCATTTTTCTGGGAAACTTTGTAATAAAATCAACTGTGACTACCTCCCACTTCCATTCTAGAATGAGAAATGGTTGTAATGATACTACTAGATGCCTATGCTCAATCTTCACTTTATAGCATTATAGGCATATGTCTATGTAATTAACTACTTATTTCTTCATTTCTAGCCAAAAGTATTGGCTTCTTATAGTCACAATTGTTTTCTAATATCTTGGGTGACTAACATATAGCACATTGTTTATTTCCTTTAGCACTCCATTTTTCAATTCATTGGAATTCAACACATACACTTTTCCCTTGTACATGAGACTTCCATCTTATTTCAGCTCATAAAATTTTGTTTTTTGGTTAAAATTCCCCTGTTGGCATGTTTCTTTTATTTTTATATAATGTTGATCTGAATTTTCTACTGTAGTAATTTTATCTTTCATATCATTCATTTAAATGCTACTGGATGCAATGTGCACTTCATGAGCTCTCATGTTGAGTGCATCAACCACTTGATTTTCCTTGCCTTTGATGCTCTTAATCTCAAAGTCATATTCACTAAGGAATTACAACCATCTGGTTTGTCTGGCATCTTTAGACCATAGTGGTCCCCATGAGGTAATGTCTCCAAATTTTTAATGCATATACAATTGATTCTAATTCCAATTCGTGTGTATCATAAGTATTCTCATTCTCTTTTAATTTTCTAGACTCATGGCACACTACATGATATTTTTGAGTGAGGACTCCACCAAGACCTTCCTTGTGTGCATTAGTTCAAAAAAAAAAAAAATATCCATCTAAATATGCAATATTTAAGATTGGTTCACTTGTTCAGATGTCTTTTAGTTTATGAAATCTCTCTTCACACTTGGGAGTCCATTGAAATTTCACTCCCTTCTTTTGAAAAGAAGTTATTGGGATTGCAATATTTGAGAATCCTTTTATGAACCTTCATTAATAAGTGGAAAGAACCATGAATGATCTGACCTTTGTGACATTTCTTGGCACTAGCCATCCTATAATGGTATCTATCTTCTCATGATCCACTATTATCCCTTTTGCTAAAATTATATTCCTTAAGTAGTGAATCTTCCTTTGATAAAAGATGCAATTACTTAACTTTGCATAAACCTTATGCTCTCTCAAAAAGTGCAACAACATTCTTAATTTTTTCTCATGTTCCTCTTCTGAATTAGATTAGATGAGTATATCATCTAGGAACACAATAAAAAAAAATCTAGGTACTCTCTGAACATTCCATTCATCGGGCACATGAAAACAACTAGGGCATTTGATAGTCCAAATGGCACTACCGTGAATTCATTATTCCCATATCTTGTTTTGAATGTTGTCTTACTGATTTATTCTTCCGTAATCCTCACTTCATGATAACCTAATCTCAATTCAATCTTGAAAAATATTATTGCACCTTTCAAATGATCAAATAAATCATCAATCCTTGGAAAATGATATTTGTTCTTTATGGTGACATTATTCAGTTGTATGAAGTCAATAAATAACCTTAAGGTTCCATATTTATTCTTCATAAAATAATCAGGGCTCCCCAAGATGACACACTTGGGTATATATACCCCTTCCTTAACAACACTTCAAGTTGCATCCACAACTCCTTCAACTTTGGTGTTTTCATTTTGTAACGTGACAACTTGGATAATGGGGCATCTCCTAGCACCAAATCAATAGAGAAATCAATGTCTCTATTTGGTGGAAATCCTGGGACTTATCCAAAAACACCTTCAAAATCCTTAAACCAGATGGTCTTCAATGCTTGTTAGTTTATCTTTAGCAGCCTCTTCCATATGGGATGCAAAAATATGACATTCCTTCTTGATTTTTTTTGTCAACTGCATAGCTGAAATCTCTCTAACAACCACAAATATTGGAAGTCCTTGAACCTTACCTTGCTTCCATTCTTCCTTAAGACATGTGATTGTATTGTTGTAATAGTCTAGAACAACATGGTGTTTTTCGAACCAATCCATTCCAATTAGAAAAACATATGAACCCAATGGTATGATGTTCACATATAACTTTTTGTTGATTCCATTCATTTATATCGAACAATCTTTAACCAAATCATTGATATTTCTCTTAGCCCCTGTGGTTAACTGAGCTAACCAAGATTTATTATGCTTACTCCTTTGCAAGTGAAATATTTCAACAATTTTATAGTTTATGTAACTATGGCTATCTCTAGAATCAATTAAAATTGCTATGAGTTCATTATCAATATTAGCTTCCACTTCAATCGAAGGGTATTGATACTATGTTTTCTTATTTTCCAAGAATACATAAATCCTTTTCATGTTCCTCCCATGTCTTCCACTGTTTCAGCCTCCTGAATGTTGTTGATAATCCTCATTATTTCTCCTTATGAGGGAATTCCCTATATAAGTGATTCCCCTCACATCCCCAAATTGTCCAGGTTGTTGCCTTGGATATTTCCCAAATGAGTTTGTTGTCTTGTGCTCATTTTGATTTGACCAACCTTGTTTATTTTATTGGGAGTTGTTCTTGAAAAATTTCAACTTAAAACATTTATGACTTTGATCCTTTCATATTTTCATTCCAAGATTTTTGGAAAACTAGTCTTCCTCTACTCTACTCATAAATATGCTTTGCTCTCCTTCTGGCTTCTTCTATGGTCTTGGGGTTATCATATTGTATCATGTCAGTATAGAATAAGGGTAAGCCACTTAGAAAACTTTGGATTTTCAATTTCTCATCCTTTATGAAGTCAACATAATTCAACAATTCAAAGAACCTTTTCTCATATTCATCCATTTTCATGCTTCCCAGCATGAGTTCAAAGACCTCTTTCATCTTCCTTTCATAGTAATACTCAGAAAAATATCTCTTCGAAATATCCTTTGAATTGCCTCCATGATATCCTCTTCTCATAAAGGTGCTTGGCTTGCTTAAGCTAATCCCACCACATGGTTTCATTTCCTTGCAAGTGGTAGGTTGCAATTTTATCTTCTACACTTGAGAGATAATCATCAAACTAAAAATATTTATTCATTTCCAAAAACCAGGCCTTGGTCTCTTATCCTTTCCTATTCTCACCATTGAAAGTTGGCGGCTTAATTTTCCTGAATTCACCTTGCAATATGTCTACTTCATTTCTTCTTCTTTTCCTACAGACAAGAGACACACTTGTGATGCTCCATGGACCTAAAACTTCATGATTTATTCTAGTATATTGCCTTGGAGAATGATGGTTCTTTCTCATGCTTCTTGACTTCCTGTAATTCCCATGATCATCCTTTCTTCTTTGGGATCTGGATCCTAACACTTTTCTAGAACCAACTTCTTTCTTTGTTCCAGAGTCTTTGTTAATTTTTTTATGCAAAATATTCAGACGTTGAAGTATCTCTTCCCAAGCCTTCTATCTTCCCTATATCTCTTCACTTCTCTATGCAATATTTTCATAGTTACAGACTATTGCCTACCTCTTCTTCCATTAGAATCCGTCTCAACATTAACCATGATAACATGTATACCTATAATCTCTTCCTCGTGGCTATAATATCCATGATAATCTTCCATAACTCCAATCCTCATATAAGAACCAAAATTATTTTCATCTACCTCCAATTCTACAAGAAATCTGCATATAATGATTAGTGTTACAACATGCATAACATAAAACATTTCATCCTATAGAATACAAGTTATTCTTCATCCCAATTTATGAAAGAAAAAATACACTAATTCAAAATATGATTCCTTAGACACATTCTTATTTGAAATATCTTTACAATGGTTGTACACATGCCTCAATATGAGTTATGAGCGTAAAGTTACAACATTTACATACTGTAATTTTCCACTTATTTACTGCTACAAAAATCTCTTTATTACTTTATAAGAATTTTTTTATACCCAATTCAAAATTATGGTTGGATAGATGTATTCTCCTCCTTAATACCTTTACTATTTGTTTTCTCAAATCTGAGATCAAAGGTGAAATTTATGGTCCAAAGAAGTTTTAATTGTTTCCCCCAATTTAGCCCTGTATCCTACATGTGTCTTCTTTCTCTTCTCGCACATTTTACATACCTAGATCCTAAATATGGATCCATGTATATATTCTATGGATCATAAATTTTCCATAGACTACTCTTGTTCCCAAAAAAGACTTCTGATCAAGGAGTTATGCCCTCTAGAAGTAATCTGATGCCAAAATTTCACCTTAACTATTTTGGTTGTAACTTGTTGATACGAGTTCTATTTTGCACTTGTGATAGCTCATTATATAGATCTCTCCAAGTTATTTTATTTAACCTGTTGAGACAAAGTTCACCAAGGTACACTCTTTTCTCTTGGGTTTCGATTATCTAAAAGCGTCGTTTAGGGCCTCAAAATTGCCCTACAAATTAATGACCTTCAAAATATGAAAAAATTGGAAAATTTCATATAAAATTGACTGTGTTACTATTATAACATCCTTTTAAATATGATTCATTTATCTCGATTTGGGAGAAATATGAGTCTTTGATATTTTTAGCACTGAGATTCATCATCATATTGCAAGAGGATAAGCCCAACACCCATCAAATAGGTTTGTAAATGTAAGTTTATGATAGAATGTCAAATGGACAAAACTCAACATAGTAATGTCCCAACACAAAAAATCTAGGCTAGTATGCATAAGCAAATGAGGTTTTGGTTAAATTCAGTCAGTGATTTAAAGATAAATGTGAGTCTATGGAAGACTTGGTGAGGAAGATGAATAGGTCTGCTATAAGCATCAAGCCTTCTAGTAGCTAGGTGAAGAAAAAATCAGTCACAAGCACCTCTTGAACTAAATTTTAGAACACTAAAAACATTTACAACAACATCATAATCAAACATCCATTATAACACAAGTATAACATCTCATAAGGATAATCAAATAATGAGAAATCAGAGTAAGAAGAAGCAAGATAATGAAATGAGGTTGACTTCTATTAATCAAAATATCTTATATCTCATACATAAACCAGAGTATGGATCTGTTTAGTCAAAATATTACAATAGGGATCTCTGCTCAACCATTCGAACCTCAAAATAACATTCTCCTACTATATTTATAGTCTAAATAGAAAATAACAATATGGAATGCGAGCTGGCCTCTCTAACCTAGGATTCTCCAAAAAAAATTGCTAATCTAACATTTGTACAAGTGGAACTAACAGACCGCTAGAAACATGGAGTATGTTGGAAACAAATCTAACAAGATAATCATGAAATAATTTTTTGTTTCTTGGGTGCATCTCCGCCAGTTCCATGTTTCCTCCAAGCCATGTGATTAGCTCCATCTGCCACCTGGTGGCCAATTTAGTCCCTGTGAGGAAAAATAATGGGGAAATTAGACTATGTGTTGATTTCAGGAATTTGAATAGAAGATCCAAGAAAGATAATTACCCCTTGCCAAAGATGGAGCACATTTTGGTGCATCTCCGCCAGTTCCATGTTTCCTCCAAGCCATGTGATTAGCTCCATCTGCCACCTGGTGGCCAATTTAGTCCCTGTGAGGAAAAATAATGGGGAAATTAGACTATGTGTTGATTTCAGGAATTTGAATAGAAGATCCAAGAAAGATAATTACCCCTTGCCAAAGATGGAGCACATTTTGCAGAGAGTGACTGACTCATCTAGGATGTCTATGATTGATGGCTTGTCAGGATACAATCAAATATCTGTCTTACCTGAAGATAAAGAGAAGACAAACTTCACTACTCCTTGGGGAACATTCATGTATGCTAAAATTCCATTTGGATTAATGAATGCAGGAGAAACCTTTCAACGAGCAATGGATATTGCCTTTATTGGGGAGAAGGACAAATTTTTCGTCATCTATCTAGATGAAATTACGGTGTTCTCAAAATCTGATAAGGAACATTATCATCATTTGAAAAGGGTCTTCCTAAAGTGTTGAAATTTTGGTCTCTCTCTCAATCCTAAGAAGTCTTTGTTTGCTATAAAGGAAGGTAATTTATCGAGACACATTGTATCAACATAATGGGTAAGAATTTATCCAAGGAGAGTAAAGGCTTTCCAAACTTTATCTCTTCCTAGATCTAAGAAAAAAGTTCAGTCTTTCTTGGGTAAAATCAATTTTCTGAGAAGATTCATCTCTAACTTTGTTGAATTGGTTAAGTACATCACATCTACGCTTAGGAAAGGAAATGGGGTCAAATGGACTATTGAGTCTTGGGATTCTTTTGACCAAATCAAATAGGCCTTGACTGAATCACCTGTTCTGATCAGCCCTGATTATTCCAAGGAATTTCTGATATTTTCCTTTTCCTCATTTGACACATTAGTTGTTGTCTTGCTTCAGAAAAATATAGAGGGGTTAGAGAATCCTATATCCTTTTTAACAAGATCATTGAGGGATGCAAAGATGAGGTATGATATCATATAAAAGAAGGATTTTTCTTTTGTCAAAGCCCTCAAGGCTTTGAGAGTATACATTCTGCATTCCAAGACTGTTGCCTATGTTCCCTCAGCCTCTGTGAAAGAGATACTTATCCAGCTTGACATATATGGGAAGAGGAGCAAATGGATTGCCAAAATTATGGAATTTGACCTTGAAATGAAGCCCACTAAACTAGTGAAAGGTCAAGGTTTAGCTAGGTTTCTAGATGAATCAAATTGAAAAACATCAGGGGTTAATTTCATGAACATAAACTTGGAAAATCAGCAAGCTAATTTTGCTAACAAAATCTCTCATATCAGCCCCAACTTGGCAGAATGCACTTGGTATAAAGACATCATATATTTTCTGCAAAATTTACAGCCTCCTGATGGTTTGGAAAATAACAAGGTAAGAGATTTGAGGCTTAAAGAAATCATATATTGTCTCATTGATCACATATTGTATTGGAAAGATCCTCTATGGGTTCTTTTGAGATATTTAGATCCATAGGAGGCCCAAAGGGCCATGACTGATTTTCATGACAGCTTGTGTGGGGGCCATCACTTTTGGAGAACCACAACCTATAAGATACTCAGAGATGGGTATTTTTTGCCTAGCCTTTTTACTGATGTTTGTGCAAAGATTAGAGCTTGTAACAAATACCAAAAGTTTTCGGGAAAGAAACAACTCAAATCTTTTCCTTTAAAGCATGTGGTGGTTTGTGGACCTTTTCAACAGTGGAGTCTTGACTTCATTGGGGAAATTCATCCAACTTCAAGTGGTCAACACAGGTGGATTCTGAATGCAGCTGATTATTTCACCAAATGGATAGAATCCATTCCTACAAGGAGTGCCTCCCACAAGGTAATCATTAGTTTTATTGAGGATATCATGTCAAGATTTGGTTGTCCAAGCAAGATTGTTACTGACAATGCTGCCTCTTTAAAAGATGAACCATTGATCAAGTTTTGTGAAATGTATGGGATTACATTAGTACATTCTACTCCTTATTACCCCCAAGGAAATGGTTTGGCAGAATCTTCTAACAAGAGCCTCATAAAGATCATCAAGAAGCTGCTAGAAGACAACAAGAAAGCGTGGGACTCAAAGATGAAATTTTCCTTATGGGCTGATAGAATTACAACAAAGAGTTCACTTGATATTTCCCCTTTTTAGCTGGTATATGGGATTGAAGCTATCTTTCCTACTCAACTTTCCTTTCTTGTGGAAAATTTCCTCCAGGACTATCAAGGAGACCCTGATGATATGGTCAGGAGGATACAACAACTGGTAGAAGTACAACAAACTAGGGAGTAGCTCCTTGACAAAGTACATGACCATCAACATAAGATCAAGCAAGCCTTGGACAAAAAGGTAAGCAAAGAATATTTCCAACTGGGAGATCTGGTGCTCAAGTGGGATGCACCCAAGAAAGACAAAGGCAAACATGGTAAATTCAAAGCCTTATGGATTGGTCCTTTCACGATTTCTGAGGTGTTTTCAAATAATAATTATAAATTACAGAACTTGGAGGATTCTGAAGTTTTTGGTGGCCCTGTCAATGGGCACTTTCTGAAGAAGTATTTTTCTTAATCCATGAGTGTCTTTTCCATTCATTGTAAATATCACTTTTATTTTATTTTGTTTGAATAAATGACCCCATATCCCTAGGATAAGACACTGAAGTTGCTTGTTCTTGGAAGCTCACAGGGAACATGTCATCCCCTGTGGAGCCAATGTTATCACATGAAGTAGTCATGGGTCAAATTTCTCCTTAGGTTTTAATTTTTCATCCATTAAGTCTTTTTAATTTTTAATTTATTATTTTCTCATTATGTTTTTCTTAGGTTAACTCAAATAAATGAAAGGTTGGAACTTGGCTCACATATTTGAACCACATAACTCAAATAAATGAAAGGTTGGAACTTGGCTCACATATTTGAACCACACCTATGGTTTATACCCTTGGTTCATTTATTGGTTTATACCCTTGGTTCATCATATGATTTGACAGCTATCACCATCATCCCCATGAAACCACAAGCCTGCCATGTCAGTAGCTCCATTCATATGCTTGAACCTTTCCACTCTGTCCCTTTACCTATTAAGGAGTCAAATCAAATCCATTCTAGTACATTGCCAACTCACTATTTGTTTTCGCAACACATATTTTGTACACCCTCTCTCTTTACCATCATTTTCAATTATGAAGTTGATGTCATGCCATTTCATTTTTTTCATCATCCTTGTTTTCAAAATAATTAATCGTGATTTGGTCATTAAATAATTCTAACTGTTTACCAAAGTTTGAAATCATGCTCCTGGCTCAGCGTTGCAGAAACTCCTAGTCCAGACAGCGCAGCAAATTGTGCTACAAACCAGCTAATCGAGGTAAATTCAAGACTGGGATGGTTGCGATAAATGTCATGCCTTCTGAAGATCATCAATAGTCAAGCTACATTGTCCAAGTACTTTTTGAGCCATCCGAGATCTGTTGAAAATCATCTAAGGTTATGTTTAAGATTTTCGTAGCACCTGGCGTTGCAAATTGTGGTTTCCTCCACCTACCATCCCCTTTACCTCTACTATCATATATTTATTATCCATTTGCATATTTTCAGTATCCTCCACTGAAATTGAATCAATTTTTCTACTAGAGCTATTCTGCATATGTATTTCTTGGCTATTGTTTTCTGCGCTACATAAACCTCTATGAAATTGCACTACAAATTCCATGTTTCAACATTGCAATTTATGTGTCAACCCAGTGTCATATTCTATGCTCACATATCCGACATTATATATTTCCTTCATGGTGTCATTCTGTATTTTCATCTCAATGTCTATTTGCAGTGAAGAGTTTAGAAGCCTTTTCCTTTAGAATGATGATGACCCTGTATGGTGGCTTTATGTTAGCCTTAAACTTGACACTGCAGCCTCCTTGCATATCATTTCTCTAAAGATATTTTCATCCTTTTCTAAGCCATCAATATGTTCTCTTACTAGTTCAGAAGTCAATTGGAGGAAAGCCATGTAAGCCCAAATAAGGACCACCTTTCAAAAATCCTAAAGACTTTTGTCCTTGTTTTTTTTTTTTTTTT
>CBVK0103947053.1:0-22213 GCA_900067695.1 Picea abies
CAACAAAATAAATCTCACAAGGGTGGGAGTGTAGTCAGGACTGAGCCTTCTAATATCCACTTGTTTTATGTCGAACCTCTGATAAGGGAGGTCTTCCAAAGGGTTGGTTTCCTAACTTTCTATCAGAATATGCACAGGGGACACCTTGAGGTAGCCAGGGAATTTTCTTTAAACTTTGATGGCACTAAGACCAAGGTAGGAACCCTAGAGATGGAAGTATCTGGGGCCACCATTGCAACAACCACTAAGATACCCAACACTAGTGAAAGGTGGTTCAAATCTATCACTCTCAATGCAGCCTTTTCTAAAGATTTCCTCAAACCAGAACATCAGAAAGATAATTTTTTTAAGGGAGTGCCTAGGAGCAACTTGGTTGAGGGTTTTGACAAAATTTTGAAGGTCATCCAGAGGTATTTTACATGTGAGGGCAGATTCAACATGATATACCGGTATCACATTAGGCTTTTTCTACACTTCATAGGAAATGATTTCATGAAAATCCCTTTCTATTTGTTTAGGAGTATGGGGGAAATGGATGATAGGGTCCAAGCCAAGTCCAAGGCTATGGACACCATTTTTTTCCACTCAGGGTTGATCAGGATGCTTGTAATGGAAGAATTGATGAAAATAAACCTCACTTGGGAGCAATTCATTGCCTCTGCTAATCTGCAGCTAGATTTATCCCCTACCCCTCAATCCAGGGTACAGAGCCCTTTGCCACCTAGTAGTGTTTCCCAAACATAAGAAATCATAAAGAGAAAGGGAAAACACATTGCCCAAGATAAATAAGTTCCTAAAGAAGTTGAAGAAGAAGAAAGGGAAGCACATTACTCCCCACAAAGGGAACTAGAGGAAGTCATAACCAAATATTCTATCCATAAGAAAGACAAGGGTAAGGGTGAAACTATTGAGAAGCATGTCGAAGTCATAAAAATCACCACTCCCTCAAATAACCCCACCTTTAAGAGATTGATCAGACAACTCAGGGATTCTAGAAAGGAAATTTTCAATTTGAAGGGAGAAAGATTGTTTGAGAGGAAAAAGATGAGAAAACTCATGGAAATGTATAGCAAAACCCTTGATATGGCTAGTTCTACAGCAAGAAGATTATTTCCCCTCCATAGGAAACTTCAAATTGTGTACAAGAAGAACAAAATATTACAGTCCCAGAACAAAAAACTTAAAGAGGAGTTGCATCCCTTCAAGGATGATCTAGCCTAGAGGAATCTAAATGTACTAGCCCAATATGCAATAGAGAGAAGTGATCCTGCAACAAAGAGAAGTGTTTTTGCAACAAGGAGAAGTGCCAAATTAAGAAGATGAAGTGGAGAGGATGAAAACCCCCATTTTTTATGATGACCAGCTTTTGCATCTTAAATTTTTGAGGGAAGTGTCATAATTTTACCTACTGGAGGCATCTATAGGATTATAATCCTTTTGCTAAGATGTTTTGGGTTTTTTGAGACTCATTGCATGACACAGAAAAATATAGAGCATTTCGTAGTGCCTGGTGCTACAGAATCATCCACACAAACATGATTACAGATTTTCTATGGAAAGAGCTTTGGAATCACCTAGCCAGAAATAAAGTGGCAGTTCACTACAAAAAGTTGTTGAAGAAAAATTTTCATAGGTGGGCACTATGAAATATGCTACCGAATGCGCTACAAAATCTGTTGGATAACAATTTTACATAGGCGGGTGCTACAAAATATGCTACCAGTTGCACTACAAAAATTTTCTATGAACTAGCTGATACAGTCGACAGTTATGAATTCACTACCTCTTCTTAGCTTTGATGACTTCAGATGGAACCAATGGTCACTAGGTGGCAGATGGAGCTTAGCACAAAGGCTTGGAGGACACATGGAATTGGTGGAGATGCGCCCAAGAAACAACAAATCATGTCATGATTATCTGGTTAGAGTTGGTGCCAACATACTCCATGTTTCTAGCACTCGATCGATTTCATTTTCCCCACCACTGAAAATGAGTCTCAACTGTTTAGTTGCTCAACCTTCCAAAAATCTAAAACCTTATAAATTTTTAAATTTATCAAAATGAATATGGGCCATTGATCATGAGATCAAACATGATCTTGGTCATCAATTCACCAGACTTCCTACAACTCTACAATGACCATTAAAACATGAAATTCAGCCATTCCAATTCGAATTTAACTCTACAAACTGTATATTCATGCCATTAAACCTATCTCATATGACTATGAGGAAAACCTATCCTGAATTTGCTCATGAATTTGGGGATTTCACTCTAATTTCTTTGTTTTTCCCCAAATTCACACAGATCAAAGTCTGCAACATCAAATTGTCCAATTCACACTCATTCTTGGCCTATACAAGCTAGGTGTTTTAACTAGAGTCTATGATTCCATAATGTAACGTCCTCCAATCCAACTGAGGTCCATTACGTGAAAAAAAATCACAAAAACAAAAAGAATTACAGCTAACTAATTTTCCGTAGCTCACAGCTACAAATTACAACAAGATTTAGATATTGTTTGATACCATTAAATTGATGCATCTAAAACATTCTAAAACATCAGTCACATACACATATTTCATGCAAGGCAATTAAAACTATCAAATATAACACAACAACAAGATAAAACACTTATCTTTTAAATTCAGTTGTGCAATCAACTTCTTGGGATGGACGTTCCACCCAACCATAGACTTGATGTTCCAAATCTCAATATCAAGTCACCCCCAAGATAGGGCTACCAATCCACAAATAGGTTGGTCTCTCATTTTCCACTCATAACTCAAAAATCCCACAACCCACTGATATTCTTCTACAACTATCTTGATTTTACAACATCTCTCTTCCCCTCGACCTTCCCAACCCAAGGAATGTACCCCTTCACTGATATCAATCCCTTAGGCATATGATTAATTTATTAGGGTCTCTTTGGCATAGGTAACCAAGAATCTCTTAGCCGATAAACTCAATGGAACTCACTACTAGAAAAACTACCAGTAACAACAACAAACACTTGTTGTTATAGTGCAACTCACTTAGGATTTCACTATTCAGGCATGAAAACCTGTCTCTTCAATCTTCAACCCCCAAATTCTCAAAAAACACTCCAACATGCTCTATAATTCTCCCTCCATGGATGCTCCAAGTCCAAGTTCTCATTTTTTTCTCTCTACTTGTTGTTCATGCAAAAGCATTGACTATCCAAAATTGTTGTAGCTAGCCATACAAATTTCCTCTCCTTTGTCTTAATTTCTTGACTCACACACTTCCCCAAGATGATTGTACTCAACCCCCATGCTCCCAATAACTATGGGATGTGAGTTCTCAGACCCACCCTCTTACATGCATTCAATGATTGGCTTTGGGACACTCAATCATAAAATAGAGTTTACTACATAATGATAATAAAATTTAGAAATGTGGATGGAATTAATATACATGGGTAATTCCCCCCTTCAAAATTCTCTTATATATTCTCTTAGAACCTCCTCTCTCTTATGGATTAATTCATCCCCCATCTCTGTCCATGTCGCCTTAGCAGTTGACATCACATTTTATTATTAAAATTTAGAAATACATTTCTCATATACATCGCTTGGCCATGGCCACATATTATATCTACATTAATCATTAAGTAAACTAGAGATTATAGTGGGGATGTTAAAATACTTTACACAATACTTTCAAGATACAAATAATGATGACGAATTAGTACAACCTATTTTAAATATTGACCAAGTTATGAATATGAAGAATTATATCGAGGAAAATCAAACCATTAATTTTATTTATAATGTTGATTTTACTCAATATCATGGGGGTATCATATCTTGGACAAATATTTTCAAGAAAATTGTAATATGGATACTTTATCAACAATTTTAGGTTCAATTTCTTCTGCCAAATCAATATTAGAATCAAGTAACGTATCTGTTGAAATTTATCAAGGAAAAACTCTAAATATTAATTCTAAACTTGAAGAATTTCAAAAAGAGAAATTAATCAAGAAGTTGTAGAAAAATTTGGCGTGTTTGCATGGGAATACACTGATATGCGTGGAATCCACCCTAATACATGTATCATCATATTTATATAGAGGACAAATCCAAGCCTATCATGCAACCGAAAATATGTATGAACCCACTCTTGAAGAAAATTGTGAAAGATGAATTGCATAAACTACTTAATGTTAATATCATATATCCAATCTCTAATAGTCAATGGGTATCTCCACTAGTGATTGTTCCTAAGAAAAATGGAAAATGGATTGTTTGCATAGATTATAGGGAATTGAATAAATAAACCTTAAAATATTGTTTCCCTCTACCATTTATTGATCAGGTTCTAGATACATTAGCAGGTAAAAAATATTTTTCCTTTCTTGATGGGTTTAGTGGTTATAACCAAATTCAGATAGCTCTGGAGGATCAGGATAAAACAACATTTACATTCCCATGGGGAACATATGCCTATAGAGTACTACCTTTTGGGTTGTGTGATGCACCTACAACTTTTCAACGTGTTGTACTAGGTATCTTTTCTGAACTGATTCATGATTGTGTAGAAGTATATATGGATGATTTCACTATCTATGGAAATACTTTTGAGGAAGCATTAGAAAATTTAGAAAAAGTTTTAATCAAATGCCAAGAAACTAATTTTTCATTAAGTAATGAGAAATGATTTATGTTACAAACTAAAGGACTTGTTTTAGGTCACTGTGTGCTTCTGTATATATAAAATGGATCCATCAAAGATAGAAGTCATTTCCAAACTACCAATGTTGAAGACCCAAAAATATATCAGAAGTTTTCTTAGGACATATTGGTTACTATTGATGATTCATTGAAACATTCACAAAAATTACATCTCTATTATTCAAACTTCTTACTAATTATAATGATTTTTTTTGGAATATTCCTTGCCAAACTGCTTTCGAAACTTTAAAAGGGAAACCTTTTGTATCTCTTTTTTTAAGAGGGCCAAATTAGTCCCTCCCATTTCATATATCTATAGATGCCTTTGACACAACTTTAGGAGAAGTACTAGGAAAAAAGGACAATCAAGTACCTTATGCCATTTATTTTGTGATTAAAAACATGACACCCCCTGAAATGAATTATACAATTACAGAAAAGGATTTCCTTGGAGTAGTGCACGCCATCAATAAATGTAGGCACTATATTACAGGATATGAGATATTCATCCACATTGATCATTCAACCATTATATACTTAATGAATAAACCAATTAATAATGGTAGGGTTACCAAGTGGCTTCTTCTGTTATAAGAATTTAATATCACTATACTAGATAGACTTGGAAAAGAGAATGTAGTTGCATACTTTCTTTCCGGGATTCATAATGAAGGTGAATTAGTTCCTTTTATTGATAATTTTTTGTTGAGCATCTTTTTGCAATATCTATTGAATCTCCTTGGTTTTCAGATATTGCTAACTATTTAGCTACAAGAAAGTTACCTCAACATCTCTCCAAAAAGGAGAAGCAAAATATCATCAAACTCAGTGCCACTTCATCATGGATTGGTGGAGAAAATTTATGTACTAGACCTAATCTAATCATTTAGAGATGTGTATGAGAGGATGAAATGTTTGACATATTAAGGCGTGCCAAAATGAACCATGTGGAGGCCATTTTGTTGATAAAAGAACCACATACAAAGTCCTTTATTTGGGGTATTATTGGCCTACTCTTTTTAGAGATGCCAATAAGTATGTCAGAATATGTGAAATTTTTCATAGCATGGGTTGACCAGTGAAAGTAGATGAAATGCCTCTACAACCCAAGGTATTCATAGAACCATTTGAAAAATGGAACTTAGACTTTGTAGGATCTATTCTTCCAATGTCTAGAAAAAAGATGTATATTCTAGTATGTACTGATTATTTTACTAAATGGGTAGAAACTAAACCTATTTTGCATGATAATGAACAAGTCGTTGTAGATTTTTTATTTGAGGACATATTTACTCGTTTTGGTGTCCCAAGAGAAATTGTAACATATCAAGGCGCTTAGTTGACATCAAAACTTGTCTAGACTATCATCGATCAATACAAGATCAAGCATCTAAAGTCATCCCCCTACTATCCACAAGCCAATGGGTAGGTGGAGTCCACAAACAAAGTTTTTGAATCCATCTTAACCAAAATTGTTTAGCTACGCCACTGAGATTGCGAAGATAGGATTCTAGATGCACTCTGAGCATACCAGACCACATGTAGGAATACAACCAAGCATACACCATATGATCTTGTGTATAGTAAACAAGTTTTACTACCTATTGAGTTCCAAATCAATACAGACAACAACCAATCTAGGGATGGATTTTTTAGAAGCATAGAAACAGAGGTTAGAAAAACTCAATGAATTCGAAGAGATTCAATAGGATGCAATTCAACATACTACTATAATCCAATAGAAAAGAATGAAATGACATGAAAAATTCATCAGAAAGAAGAAATTCAAGACAGGTGACTAGTCTCTCTCTTATTTGATTCTAGATTTAAAAACTTCAAAGGGAAGCTTAGTACTCATTGGTTAGGGTCATATGAGATAGCAATAGTTCTTTATAATGGATCAATTAAAATCAAAACTATTGATGAAGAGGGTATTTCCTTGCTAGTAAATGGTCATAGACTAAGGTTATATAAGAAGCCTTCAAATAGAAAATAATTTGTTCATAATTTTCTTCAACAACCATAGATGGAGATAGTCTGTAAGGGAAATTCTTCCCATGATCTTATCCCATAATGATATATATTTTTTAAATACATATTAAAAAAAGAGGGACCAAAAAAAAAATAAATTAAATGTGAAATAAAACGTAAATAAAAAAATAAGTGTAGTCTGTGAAAACAAGTTTATTGGCGTAGTTGTGCAAGAATTCTATTTGAAAACTAGTGATCTGACGGACACAATTCAAGTTTTCCAAAATATCACAAGATTTCTTCACATGTTTATCATTCTTCTTTCCAGTTCTTGATTTCTCTACAACAAATTTCTTGCCATCCTGCAAAAATTTAGTTTTTGTAGCACTTAGTCGGATAGATTATTCCTTTCATACTTAAAAATAAATTCATTTTTTCAAAATTTTCATGGTTTTTCTTAGAAATAAATTTAGCAACAGTTACTGGATTGTTCAAGTTTTTCTTCTTGTTTTCAAATTTTTACTACTGCAACATGCTAGATTTCTTCCAAACCATACATTACAATTCAAGATTCAGGTTCACTAGTAAAATGGTTCTATATAGAAGGTTAATTTCTACAAATTGCATACTTTTATGCAATTACAGACAATTTTTGTAGCTATCGAAATCCACATGTAGCTGTTATTCAAGCAACTGTTAGTCATTAAATTATTTTAAAGACTATATTGCAACACCAAATTAGTACAATTTATGAATTTCATGCAAATTTTCATCAAATTCAATTCTGAAGACTTTATTAGCAAGCAGTAGATTCAGATCATCTTCAGCAGCATCATAACTTTTTATATAATATTCAGTAGCATCAACACTTGTTAGATCATCTTTAGATTTTTCATAATCATCCTTCATCTCTAGAATCATCATAAGTCCAAAAATTTCTTCCAGAGTATGCAACAATAAATGAGTCTGCTCCAGCAATGGGACTACCATTCAAACTCAACTATGCTCCAACTCTAGCTCCAACTTCAAAGGTGATAAATTATTCATGCTACAGGTAAAATCAAAGGTAATAACTCCTTAAATCATTTATGCATTTGGAATTATGAAGTGTGCGAAGGATGGGAAAATATTAAATTCAATACACATTTATTCTGATTTTCCTAAACTCTATCCTATCCTCTTACCAAATTTCTTAAAATCCTATGATATTCCTCTAATTATACCTTTGAAACTATATCCTAAGTATATGCTTTCTCATATATTAAACACTCTAATTAATGATCATAGATATCCATGTTGAAATTATATTTTGACATGGATTATAACATAGTGATTAATTGGACCAATAAGGTGATTCAATCATACAAGAGAACCACCATAAGTTTGAATGATAGAACGAAACATGACATGAATGTTTGCATGATTCGAATTATGAATATCATCATAGATGAAATCGCCCGTGTTTTTCTCTTCATTCGTAAATTTTCCATATATTCACTACTATTTTCCCCATTTTTCATGTCAGAAGAGTATTGTTCTAGTTGATTTTCTTTCTAACTCTACAAATTTGAGGCATGAGACCTATGGTAAGCAATGAACCTATTGGGTTTGAGATCCTAGAAGCTTATCCGAAATGTATGAGGCTATTTTAGAGAGTCGAATGGTTGCCTTTCTTAAAAACATTCCAGGGGCACAACAAGAAAGTAACCAAAGATTTTGCAGAGTCACTTGATGGCACAAGGGCTCAAATTGGTGACCTCCAGCTACAATTATCTGAAGATTTTATTTCACTATATACAAGGATACCTCAAGGTGGATAAAAATGGTTCAAGAGTAAGAATATTAACAAAGAAATTTGGAAAGACTTCTTTAAATACCCAACACAATAAGCTAACTAGAACAAAGGTATGCCCACTTCTACATTCCAGAAGAAATGGAAAGATATTTTATTCATCCTTCATAAACATGTGACCTGTGAAGGCAGGTATGGGCTTGTGTTTTACTATCATCTCAGATTACTCATGATTTTTTTTAAGGGGAGTGAATTAGATATGCCTTTCTATCTAATGAACAGTTTGAAGAAAATGGAATTATCGATACAACGTATCACCAAGAGTTTAGAAATGAGTTTGTTTCACTTTGGGTTGGTTGATATTATGGTTGAATCTCAATTAAAGGATAAAAATGATAATTGGGAGCAATTCCTGATACAAAATTGTTTTTTCAAGGAACCTGTATAGGGAGAGGTCAAAGGTTCGAAACACAAAAGTGCCAAAAATAAGGTTTATGATATAGAGCTGAGGGTTTCAATGTTGAAAAGCTTGGAAACAAAACCTGGAATTCTCAAAGGGATCTTATTGGAGCTGGCATCCAATAGAGACTTTAGAAAATATGGAGCTGGAAGAAGAGGAGTTGGAAAACGCACAACCATAGAATCCAAAGCCTAAGGTAACAGAGAAGAAGAAGAATGTAAAATAGAGGATGAAAAAATAGGTCAAGGTTTTGAACCCTAAACCTCAAAAACCTAGAGGATGACCTCAAGGAAACATTATAGGGAAAATTAATAAAATTGAGGTCAACAATTTAAAGTTATAAAAGGAAATAGAGGATGAAAATTCAAAATCTCGAGAATTAGGAGGAAGAGTAGAGGCTATGAATAATAAGAAGAGAAAAAATTGAGGCCGTTATGTATCAAATGACTAGAATCCTAACAAAGGGATTAGCTATAGAACAAAACGATAGTAGCCAAGTTTAGGAAAAATAAGTCATCGAGATTGAAGAAAATGATAAGGAGCAAGATAAATATTTAAAGAAAACAAATTCAAGTAAAAATCTCAGGTTTAAATCATTTCTTAGTCCTCCTCGAGTTCAGAAAACAAAAATGAATTGCCAAATTATGATTCTAATGAAGAAGGAAGGAGATTTGATTAGTATATGACTTATTATGAGATACATGAAGCCAATAAAGTTGATAAGGAACTAGTATCTAATCCAACATCCACATCCTTGAAAGAAAAATGAGTTGAGAAGGTTAGGAAATTGAAAGAGGAACTCAAGGAGTTGGAACTCCTTGACAGTCATATCGATACTGAAAAATGAGATATTGAAGGCCAACATTGCTCAGTTACAACGAGATAAGGAATAGTTGGAGGTCCAGAAGAAATTGCTTATAAGAAAGGTTGGGAAATGGTACATTCAAAGCAAGGAAAGAATCTGAATTGGAAGATTGAGGACAAAGATTAATGAGACAAGAAGTCATATACAAGCCTCATCTTCAGGCTGCACATTTTGATTGATGATTCAGAAAGAGCTTAAGAGGAAAGGGGTCAGTAATGTTGATTTTTTGTTTTAAGAAGTAGAGTACTATTTTGGTTGCATGAGGACATGCGACATCTTCCATGTGGGGGGGATATTGAGTCCTAAAAACATACTATTTTTGTCACTTTTCTATCTTAAACTTCCATCCAAAGCCTATACCTATGAACCAACTTATATCCTATTTTACCCCTTTTTCCATAAATATATTGCTTAGCTACATAACTTGTGTATTGAAGGATATTAGAGGTAAATTGTCCATTCTAATCTCATTTCCATTCTTCGTTATGAAATTTGATTTAATTATTTACTATTTTTAATGAGTCTCTACATAATCTTTGATTATGTAGCAACTCAAATATAGTTTTGTAGCCATTAAACTATTTATGCATCAGGATCATTGTTCTATAGGGTCACACACACTCCAATATTGAACCATGACTTGTAGAATATTCCAAATCAGTTCTCGAAGCTCGTCAACCTATCAGTTCAGGCCAAGAATAATACAAATCAACACATGAGACCAGTCAAACCTACAATCAATGAATGAACAAGTGGCACATTATGCAAGTTGGTTCTTTCTCAAATAAACACAATATTGCATGAGATAACATGAGAGAAATTCATGCATCTTGTCATGAATTTATCCATTACATGGATGAAAAATCCTATTCCATATACCGACAAGCTGTAATATCCGATATAAGATGCACACATGTGGTATTTTATTTGTAAAATAGTTTATGAGATCTGTGAGAATTGGATCTATGAAATCTTGTGTATAATGTATAAATATTGGCTATCAAACCTTGATAGACACACATAATATCTTTTGATATCACTACTATAAAACTCATATTTACATTGGAATTAAGAGAAGTTCTGGTTACCATGCAAAAACATGAGTTACATATTTTGAGTTTACAAAGTTCAATTTTATACACACTTTCCTAATAGTTTTCCCCGAGCCAGGAGAGGCCCTTGAGGAGGAGTTCACTACTCATTTAATTTACTGTTGGTATTGCTTTGTTATTAAGTCATGTAATTTATATTTATGGTTATTTCATTTTATGCAAATTCATTTATTTCTGTTTACACATGAAAACTAAAACATCAGACATTAATTGAATAAATGATTGTTATTTCAGCTATAGAAACTCTCGTTGATTTAAATGATTGAAAGACTATAGTTACTAATCAATCAAATTGATGATGTTAAGTGTCTAGAATTTTTCATGTGACTTTCTTAATTTGTTTCTTCATCATTAGCAATTACTCTAGTATTTCTGTAGATAAACATAAACTCTATTTATGCAGCTAAACCAAAAACAATTTTCCTTTTTGCATAAGTAGATAGAATAGAGGCTAATACCTGCATAACTAATTTCATGCACTTCATCGGTTTACAATCCCCAAGTTGGTAAATTAATGTAGTAGAGTTCACCTAATTGAACTAACTTCCATGGCTTCTTCATGCCTAGTAAGAATCTTCCAAGCTTCCCTCCACTTGAGAATTTCCATTTATACCTCAAAGAAATCCTTCAAAAAACTTCTAATTGAATTAGACCAAACAACCTCCATATAGCTAATTCCAATTCCTATCTTAACCCACAGACAACTAATTCTAATTCCATTTTTTTTGAAAAATAGAAACTGAGAAGAATATCTTGGAAAAACAAGACATAAACATTGAACGAAACAAAAATAGGGGAAAGTAACTGAATAACCCGAGGTTTAATGATTTCTCCAAGGAAAGTGCTATCATGGAAATTAGATGACATCCTAATATCGCCACCCTTAAATACCTTTGAATGCCACTGAACACACAAAACCCATGCTCGAAACCACCTTGCCACCTTAAAACTTGGTTCACTTCCTTTCCAGAAATTCCATATAAGAGCGATTGATGTTGGGATACACATGAAATATTGAATACTACCACACTTCTCTAGACCCCTCCAATGTGTGAATGGTGATCACCACTTATCGAATTTCCCTTAACGTTTCTAGTAGCTACCTTGCATCCAATTGAGGTGGTTTATTTTTACATCTTAATATTCATTAAGGTACAAGATTAATGATACTCACCCCATTTTTTATCAAAAATTTTACACTAAGGTGTGAGGTTACCTTGTCCCAATGGTCATCCTTATAATTGAGCTCCCTCTTTATATAAAAGAATGATATCATGTTGAAATTGGAGGTTGTTATTTTGATCCTAGAGATAAGGGTATGCAAGGCATTTCTCCTTGGTTCTATATGGGTTACCATGGCTCTTACAATTAGCATCGAGTGTCCCAGTACCATTAGGTGGTTAATCCTTGCTTCCTTCACAATACATGGGCCCATCCATAATGAATAGGCCTCAGATAGATTTTTTGAAATATTTTCGATCCCATAGGCATAGTAAACCAACAAGTTTCCTCTGATATCGAGAAGAATCCCCCTTGCACCTACTTCCCCTGGGTTATTTCGATAATCCCCATTGAATAAAAGAATGCCCTTACTCTGCTTCACTTGCCAAACCATAAATTTAGATTGATCATTCCTAATCTCCAACTGTGGTAGTATGGCTATGCTTGCCTTGATTTGAGGAACACCACCACCATCCAACTTAAACTTTCAAACTCGGTCATTTTCTTGGCCATCCAAAACCCGATCCTGCATTTTGACTTTGTTCTACATATGCTTAGAGAGAAGGAATATAACTTTGGAGGAAATTTTCCTAAGTGTATCCTCTCATTTATGAAAATTTTCTTGTTCCAAGCAAGATAAATTTTCCAACACATATACTTTGGTATCACTTACCAGACTCTCTTAAACACTGGATTTTTATTGAAGGTTCCACTATATATGCTACAACATTTTTTAAATAACTCTTCACAATATTGAGGCCATCCAATTATGTTAGTTAAATTCATTACGACACACTTCTAGAACTATTTGAAATAATTTCATTCAAGGAACATGTGATGTATGGTTTCCTCCACTTGAGTGCACAAGGAACATTGAGAGGAGACTATTATTCCTCTCTTCTTTAATTATCTAAAGTGAGCACTTTTCCATGGACAAAAATCCATCATAATACATTAATGTTTGGCATCCCATATCCATGCCACATTTTATTCCACAAATTAGATCTCTAGGGAAGATTGGTTGACTTTAGTAGAACATTGTAACTAGTTCTAAATAAGAAGGTTGGTTCCCCCTAGTCCCTCTTATATTTCCCGAGTCTATTCCAAGGTGCACACCCCAAAAGTGTCTATATTAAGAATTGAACAAGGGGAATGATATTTTTCTAGGATATATGAACCTCCAACCCACCCAATTTCCAAAATCCTCATCCCAGTTAGATATATCATAAAGGGCATACATATCTTTCTCTCTCATCCATGCCTTAAGAGTAGAAAAAATCTCATGGGTCAACAATTTTTCCCTTTCATATATGTTGTCCTCCCATATATTAATCAATTTCCTATTCCCCATAATATAGGTTATTTTTTCTTGAATTAATGGGATGGAATATTTGATTATCCTAACAATAAGTGAGTGTTTTGTTTCTTTGAGTGGATGTTCTATGCATTGCTATCTTGTTCCCCTAAAATAATTTCTCCAAAAGATATTTTTCCACCATGTTGGACTACCCATAATCATTCTCCATATCAATTTTTCTCCCATGGCCATATTCATCATAGCGGGGTCTATTATCCCTAATCCATTGTGGTCTTTTGGATTCCTCACTACCTTCCAATTGATGAGGTGGAATTTATTTTCAATATATTTTCCCCTTTCCATAACAAGTTTTGAATATCCATGGATATCTAGTTCATGATTAACCGAGGGACTAGAAAATCCAAACATGAGTAAAGAGGTAAGGATGACAAGATAGATTTGATGAGAACAATCATTTTCATCGGGTTAAGCCCTTGAGAACCCCACTGTACAAATTTATTTCTGATTTTATTAACAATACAATTTCATTCCTGCAATGATGTATTTTAGAGGGAGATTGGGATCATGAGGTATTGATATGATGACCAATTTTCAATGATAGTAGATTGGAATAATTGTGATATTAATTGCATCACCTGTGGTCTAATATTTCAGCTATAGATATGCCCTTTCATGTAATTCACCACTCCTGTTGATGTTTCCAAGAAGGAGTCCAATATCTATTTGAATATGGAGGCAATGGTTATAGAGTCTCCACTTAATAGCATAGTTTCATTAGTGAATTGGGAATGGATGACACTTTTGATTCCTCGAACTATCTAAATTCTAAGGAAATTCCTAGTGGTCCTTTTGAATTCCAGTTTTCATCTTAGAGAATCAGACATAATAATGAACGGGAGGGGAGACAAGGGGAATCCTTGATGTAAACCCATATTTCTTTGAAGAAAATATGTATTTTGACCATTGGTCAGAGCAGTTATCCATGGAAAACAGATGCAATATGATACCCACTATATGAAGGCAAACCTGAAGTCGAACCTATCTAAAACCTTGAAGAAGAATGAATGTCTCACTCGATAAAAGGTATTTTCCATATCCAACTTGAAAACCATGTCTTTCTCCTTGGAAGACATGATGGGATGAATAGATTCCTATGTTAGCACAAGGTTGTCAATAATTTGTCTATTATGCAGAAATCCACCCTAGTTTGTAGAAATGATCTTTGGAACTATTTTTTTAAGACAAACAACAATAATTTTAGTCAGAATTTTGTAGGAAGCATTACATAGGGAGATAGGCCTGAATCTTGAAAAGGAGGATGGGTTTGCCTCATTGGGTATTAAATCCAAGAATGAAGAATTGGTATTCCCACCTAGTTTGTACAATCTATGATCATATTGCAACATTATTTTTAATTCATACTTAATAAGTTAATAGAAATATCTATAAAAGGATATAGAGAAATCATTAGGGCCTGGGGCCTTATCTGGTTCTAAGTTCCATATCCATACCCGAATATTTTCTTCTATGATAGCTTGAGTCAACTCTTGATTATATTCATTGGAAACGATTTTTGGAATATGATCCAAGATAAAATCGATGTTACGTCTCTCTACTTCACTCTACTGATTATAGAGAACAAAAGAATGCAACTTAGGTGCCTCCTTAATGGCGTCAAAGTTTGATATTTTGGTTCCATCCTCCAAAAGGATTTATTTCACATTCTTCTAAGTCAATCAAGTCTTTTCCTGCTTATGAAATAACTTTGTTTTGATTACTTGTGTTGGTTTTCATTGATGTCAATCCTTGAAGCAAGTCTGGTAGCAAATTCCAGTAGCCCCAACAATATGATTAAGGGACTTCAATTTGATTGATGTATAATGGTATGAAATTTAATATATTTGAAGTTAAGACTATTCTATATGGATAGTACATGTCATGCCATTTTCGGTGATATGTGAAACGTCACATAACTCTTCATGGTTAGAGAGTTATGGACTGGTGAAGTGGACAACCCTCATGAGTTATCTAGAAGGTCAAATAAGTCAAATTAATTCTAGAAGCTCCTAGAAGAATTTGACTAGTCAAGTGGGTGAAACTAGGAGTTATTCATGGGTTAAGTTGTTGCAATAAGAAAATAATTAAAAATAATTTAGTTGGAACTAGAAGTGGAGAATTTACTATTTGTAGCAAGGTGAGTTAAAAGTGGACAAGTGGTTAGAAGTGGGTTATCCCTAAAAGAAGGAAAGTGGGATTTAGTTGCAACTAGAAGTGGAGAATTTACTATTTGTAGCAAAGTGAGTTAAAAGTGGACAAGTTGTTAGAAGTGGGTTATCCCTAACAGAAGGAAAGTGGGTTAAGTTGGTTAGAATGTAACCCCTTGAGGAAGCTACATGGAATTATAAATAAGAGAGAAAGTCTCTCCCATTAGCAAGTATTGAATATCATTGAATATCTATTTTGTGAAAGGTTATTTGGGTAGGTATTATTGATAGAGAAAAGTGTGGCAGAAAAAGTGCGGTAGAAAAATCGTGGCAGAAAAAGTGCGGCCGAAAAATTGTGGCAGGAAAACTGCGGAAGAAAAAGTGTGGTAGTAAAAGTGAGACAGAAAAAGTGCGGTAGAAAATCACGGCAGGAAAAGTGCGGCAGAAAAAGTGCAGTAGAAAAATTGTGGCAGAAAAAGTGTGGAAAAAAAACTACGACAGGAAAATTGTAGCAGAAAAATCGCGGAAAAAAAATTGCGACAAAAAAAGTGCGGCAGGAAAAGTGCAGTAGAAAAACCGCAGCAGAAAAAATGCGGCAGAAAAATCGATGTAGAAAAGTTGCGACAACAAAATCACGACAATAGAATGCTACAAGAAGAAAAAGGGTATGGTTTTTGTATGTGTAGTGTTGACTTTATGAATCTGGTTGAGGGTTTTCTTTATAAATCTGTTGGATTCCCTCTTGGAAGTTTAAGGCTTGTTGTAGAGTTGATCTAAGGAAGATCTATTGAAGTTTACTATTGGTTCAAGTTTGAGGGATTTTGGTTGAGGTATGTTGTTGAAGTTATTGGTACATATAAAGGTTGTATAACAGTGAGGTTCTAGCACATGGTTTGAGGTACAGACTTGTGGTATAGTATTTGAGCTATATATGATCAGATTAGATTGGTTGATTAGTATACAATGACAGGTTTCTCAGTGACAGATTTGATAGAACAGGTTGTGATAGTGACATATGCAGTTTCTACATTTGGCACTTATATTTTAGGGCGGTTGGACAGGGCAAGGATAGGTGGTTGTAGTCGGAGAACATAGGGGGTTGTAGCCTCCTTCTAGTTGTAGCCAAAGAACTGGGGAGTTGGATCTTACCTCAGGTTGTAGCTTGAAAATATAAGGGGTTGGAACCTCATTCCAGTTGTAGCTAGAGAACAAAGGAAGTTTGTGCTTCCAATGAATGTAATTATTAAATATATATAAGAAAAAACATTCAGTGGTTTTCTCCCGCCTTGGATTTCCACGTAAAAATACTAGTGTACTGTGTATGTGTATGATTGCTCATTGTTCATGATTTATTTATTTTTCACTGGTTGAATGATATTGGTAAATTGATAAAAAACATGTATATATTGTTGTTAAAAAGGATTAAAAATCTTTATTACTAATTCACCCCCCCCAAAGTAATCCAACAATTGGTGTCAAATAAGGTCCTTCAAGAGATAACTTAACGACTGGAAGGAGATCATGGATTACTCTAATATTGGGATACCATAGTTTGATGGGGAATATTATGCCTTTTGAAGCAGAAAAATGAAGAAACACATACATGCACTAGGATTTGATGTTTGGCGGTCAGTGGTAGATGGATACAAAGCACCAACCATTCCTCCAACAGATAAAGATGGAAAGAAACTTGAAGAAAATAATTCAAGAGCTACAAGTGCACTCCTTAATGGTTTGTTTAAATCAATCTACACCAAAGTTATGCATTGTGATTCCACAAAGGAAATCTAGGTCAAGTTGAAGAATGTATACGAAGGAGATGAGAAAGTCAAACTAAACTTCAAATTTTCAGAGCAAAACTCAAACAACTAAAGATGAATGAAGATGAGAACATAAATGCCTACTTTCTATGAGTTGATGAAGTAGTAAACAATATCAAAGGCTTATGGGACGAGGTAAATGAATAGGTCATTGTCAAAAATGTATTGAAATATCTACCAATGAAATTTGATTCAAAGATCTCATCACTAGAAAAGAGAGAGGATCTAGCTAAATTGACCATGGATGAGATGCATGGGACACTCACAACTTATGAGATGAGAACAAAGAAAGATAATCTGATTACAAAATAAGAAACATTCAAATCATCCAAGAAGTCAAAGAAAAAGGGAAATCACAAGGCAAAGTCAGATAGCAGCAATAGTGACATCGCAAAATACGATGAAGAATGAGCCAACTTCGTCAAAATACTGAAAAAGGGAACCGGAAAATACAGAGGTAAAATTCTATTGGTTGTTTTAATTGTGATGGAATTATTCATTTTGCTAACAAATGTCTCCATAAGAAAAAGAAAAGGAATGAAGAAGATGATTCAAATAGAAAAAAAAACATACAAAGGAAAAAGAACCAAAATGAATTTTTTCAAGAAAAGCTTTTGCACCAAAGAAGACAACACCTCATCAGACGAAGATGAAGTCAGTGAAAGTGATATAGAAAGGGTTATATTCATGGAAGTATAAGATACCAATGAAGTGTTGAAATAATGTAACTGCAAAGAGTATTCTTATTATTATTGATTTGTAGTCGGAGAACATAGGGGGTTGTAGCCTCCTTCTAGTTGTAGCCAAAGAATTGGGGAGTTGGAGCTTCCCTCAGGTTGTAGCCTAAAATAGGGGGTTGGAGCCTCCTTCCAATTGCACCTGTAAAACAAAGGAAGTTGGTGCTTCCAATGAATGTAATTCTTAAAGACAAATAAGAAAAAGAATTAAGGATTCTATGGTTTTCTCTCGCATTGGATTTCCACGTAAAAAAATACTGGTGTAATGTGTATGTGTATGATTTTTCATTTGTTCATCGTTTATTTACTCTGCACTTATTGGATGATAATTCTATATTGATAATAAATATAAATAACACTTTCATAATGTGGTTAAAAGGATTAAAAATATATATTACTGATTCACCCCCCTCTCAGTAATCCGACACTTTGTATTCCTATCTCCTGCCTTTAACCACAGGCTCTGGGATTTGAGATTCCAATGCTCTTCCTCTTGCTTCATAACTCATTGAAACTGACTTTGCAATACAATTTCCTCATCTTGAATTTTCCTTGTGACCTCATTAATTTCCATTTGCATTTGTATCTCCTCTAATTTAGCCCATATTTTATCTCTCTTTTCTATGAGTGAAATAAAGAACTTTTTTGTTCGATCCTTTAATGTTTTCTTTACTAGATTAAGTTTTTGCTTCCATATATACACAAGAGTGCTTGGTCTCCAAGTGTCCCATGATTTCTAGATTCTATCTGTCACATCCTAGGAGTTGAACCAAGGGGGATTAAATTTAAATGGAATAGGTCCATAATTAGGGATCAGTTGAAGATCAAGGGAAATAGGCTTGTGGTCATAGATTATAGAGGGTAGAATTTGAGATTTGAGGGTTTGATGTTGCAACAACATATTGCTATGGACCAGAAAGAAAATGAGCTAAGCAATAATATGTCTAGGGCTCGTTCTTTTGTTGGACCATGTATACATCCCTTTTGTTGTCTTGTTATCCAAGAGGCTCCAATCCCCTATCATTTCCTCCAATTTCTCCCCAAAGGGATCTCTACTGAAACTTCCTCCTCTTTTCTCTAGACTATTAAGAGTGACATTAAAGTCCCCAACATTAATACAATTAGTGGAAAATTCTAAGTCCTTGAGATTCAAAAGAGATCTCCAACACATTTCTTTATCCTTTTAGATCGCATATTTGTTAGCACTTTCTTATTGCTCAAATATATGAAAATAACTAAAATACAAAAAAGAAAGAACAAGCAAATGAACACACCATGCACACAAATGAACACAAGATGTATCCTAGGAAACCCAAAATGGGAGAAAACCCATCTTGAAGGTGAGGCCTATGCTCTACTCTCTTTTCTCCATTTATGAAAAATGAAAATACAAAGAAAGAGGGCACTCACTATGGAGTTTCCTTTAACATTATGGCTTGAATGGATACTACAAAATCTTGTTCCTCCTCTGTTATGCTCTCAAATACCACTCCAATATTATTTGCTCAAATATCGAACGAGTATAATACTAAATAATAGAACCATTTCTCCTCTTAGTGGCTCTATATTTAGCATAGCCAAATAGCCATATAGGCTTCAAGTTTTTTCATGTCTCAACCCTCAATTAGTGTTAGGTTTTGGACCTTCTAGAATATTCTTGAAATTCCACATGTGGCTAGCCCCACATATGTGAGTAATGTGACTGACGTGGAATCCACTATGACCTCGGTACCATGGAGGTCAACAATGTAGGTCAACTTGTGGGAGGCATAACTTCTACATACAAGCTCCAATGGAGGTGATTTTTCACATTCTTGGAAAAGTCTTGGTGTGTAGAATATTATGATTGAGGGACTAGATATATGCCTATAAAGTTTTGACCCCCCCAAAAGTTTGTTATTGCCTCAAAATCGCTCTGGAAGGTTCTAGACCCCAAATCTCCAAACTGGGAACTACCACTAATATGGGCCTTGTAAGCCAACTCCTCCAATTCTTCCACCTAGAAAGTACCACAATATATGGTAAATTATATAATAATCCAATCCAGATCATACCTCCCCATTTAGGGAGGCTTTTAGTCCCCAAAATATTTTACTAAATAAGGTGAGAAAATTTTTCCTCTACCTTCTCCCTGAAGTACCATTTTTCCTTCCCTGGAAATTGTCCTTTCAAATCGATCTCCCAAAGGTCATGTTGCCCCTGTTTGGTAGTTCTAGACTTCTTTTGCAAAGTTGTATCTTTTGCCAACTTTGCATGAACTTCTGTGCTAAGTCCTCTATGTTAGGTCATACTTTCTCCTCAATTTCCTGATCCAATGTGCAAGGCTCATAGAGTTTCATATTTTTCACATTCACTATTGAATAAATGCACATGTATGGGAGGAGACAAAAAAATAAAGTTAGTGACAAAAAAAATTAAAATTTCAAAAAAAAAGTCTTTTGTAATAATAATAATAATATAAACTAGCGTATATCCATCTTAATCCCTAACTTTTAAAAACTAAGAAGTTTGTTCCTATGTTTAATTTTTCTCTCTTAATACTTATTAAATCCGAAACTAAAATAATCTATACCAATTTATTTATAATTACTTATTTTCTGAAAACAAAACAACCTTCAACCTTTAGTATAGTAATAAGTTTTCTTGAAAAATATTTTATAATAATAATAATAATAAATTAACATATATCCATCTTAATCTCTAACCTTTAAAGACTAAGAAATTTATTCCTATATTTAATTTTTCTCTCTTAAAACTTATTAAATCAAATAATCTATACCAATTTATTCATAATTATTTTATGAAAACAAAACAACATTCAACCTTTCGTATAGTAATAAGTTCTCTTCCACCACCAATCACAAAATCCTACATTAAATTTCACACTCATATTAAAATGTGTTTCATTACCTTGAAATGCTTAAATTTTTTAATATTTAAAATTTTCTAAGATTGATATTTAAAATCTTATATTGTAAGAGAGACTAGAAAAACAAAAGTTTTCATGAAAGGGGTATTTGTTTATGATATATAACATTAAAAATTATGGGATTTGTTTATTTAATGTTGAAGTTGATGGGATATTGCATAAAAATAAAAATAAAGAAAACAATTTTGTTTTATAATTTTTTATTATTAAATATTAAAATATTGTTTTAATAGTAAATTAAATTTTAATTTAATAAAATCTTATTGTTTCTTTTCATAAATAGACATGTGCCCATGTCCAACTTCGATTTTTATGCTCTCCAACACAATAAAATCTTATGGTTAGTAGAAAAACAAATAATAAAAACGCAAAATAAATGTTGACCAATTGTCATATCAAAGGGATGGTTGGATGAAAATAAACGTTTTATGATATCGAGATTTATTATTATTTTATATTGTAAAGATAATGGTTTTGTTTTTTAATTTTTAATATACCTTTCAAAGAGGCCGCCCATGAGGTCAATGTAGAGGATTTTTAAAATAACTTTAGATGAGATTTATTGTTTTGAGAAAGTTTATTATTTGAGGGATAAGGGGAGATATTCCAAAAGATTTGATGTGGACCAAGGTTGACATGATTAGTTTATTTTTTGGGTTTTGAGAATATAAAGCAAATTTGATGTTTCTAAAACTTCATCATAAAGCTTACCAAACCATCATATTTTTGGGGTTTTGCCTTACTTTAATTATTATTGAATTGATGTTTTTTTCTAAGAATTTTTTTTTCTCAAATTTATATAAGGTATAAATTCTTTTACAAAAACTGCATCAAGCTTAAATATAAGCAAGATCAGTGATGGCCAATAGATAGCCATTACATACAATCCAAACTGACTACTAGAAGAAAGACCAAGTCGATACTCGCTCTAGCTAGAGGAAGACTTAGAAGGAGAAAATAGACAAAACTTTCTAATGCTGTCAATAAACTGCTTGAAAAGGTCAATTATGGCTCGAAGATGTTAAAAGTGGTGATAGGGCTCTCTATTCCTTCATCACAATGATAGACCGAGAGTCTCCTAGCC
>CBVK0103947068.1:0-32331 GCA_900067695.1 Picea abies
GCTCCAAATCTGCCCTGCGTATGATGATTCCTTAAGCTGGTTGGCGGAAGAAATTCACACCAATTAGCCCTCAAGCTTCTCGCAAAGGATCAGCCGTACTGCTTCTTGAAATTGGTTACAGGACAATCAAGAAAGAAATCATAACAGTTTACAATGATAAACCTCTGCAAAAGGGAAACCTATAATGCAGAAAATTCATATAACAATTCGATTAATGAATAAGACAAAGCTATAATTCATAAACGAATCAGCAACTGCTATGTTCTTTAACTCCTTGGAAGCCACAAGACATGTATAACAATAATAGATTACAACACTTGCATCTGATTTAAACAACAAAGTGATATTAAATCATAAACAGGATGATGTACAAAACTTGGAACAAAATCGATAAATTGAGAAGCGAAAGCTATAACAATGCATCAATGCTGCTCCAGTTCGAATAAGGATTACATGTGCTTGTTCTTCCCTCACTGATCATACCCCCATTACCAAAAGCCATAGGTTTATATAGGCCTTTTTACAAGATAACCTCTTTGTGAAATAATAGCAAGTTGTTTTACAAAATCTGGGAAGATAATCCCTAAATCTGATCCTAACTTAACAACCTAAACCAAAATCAAATCTAAAATATCTCCTAAACTGTTGCAGCAGGCCCATTTGCTCACTCAAATTCGTATGTACCTGAAAAGAGGCAAAAATAAACAAGTTTAGAATATATTTTGTCAATAAAATAGTAAAAATCTGCTCCTATATGCTAACTACAGCATTGGCTGATTATGTGGCTGTCCTAATCTGAGGACAGACCTATTTTAAATCCAAATCTAACTGAAAAATATTCAAACAAATGTTTGACTACTAATTTAAACAAAACAAGTCACCTAAATCACAACAAACCAAACTGTTGTGCTAATTTAAGACAAACAAAATCTCTACCTCAATCAAAACAAAAATCAAATAAATCTTTGAGATAAATGCAATTTATATAAAAAATCTATCTAGAATTAAGTGTAGGGAAAAGATGAAAAAGCTTGTCATCAAACCCAAAGCATACACCAGATCCACAGCAGCTTCCTTTCTCAGACATGAGACTAAAAAATGGCTTGTTTTGCAGAGCACAGGTCATCTGTTTGTGTTTCATTCGGTGCACTGGTGAAGGTCTAGTTTGTGCATATGATAGCAGAATTTGTAGTAATTGGTTTGGAAACAATCTCATAGAGAATCTTCTCAGCCATCATAAGGTCTCTTAACAATCTCATAGAGAATCTTCTCAGCCATCATAAGGTCTCTTGGCATGGCTTGTTCTTCAAATCCTCCATGTTTACCAGGTGTAAACTATATATTTAGAGCCTCCATTTGCTGGGAAATACAATCTGCAAGTTGCTCTGCTACCACTAATAGTGAGTGCACAGTACTGTAACAGCTCTGCAAGGACTGCAGTTACCTTGCATTTTGTAATTGCTTGGATGCATCTTACCTGCCCCATCATATTGTTCTTCAAAATTATTCATATGTATCAGCAACCACAACACCAATGACCTGACCCACGCAAGTCACAAGTTCTGATGCAAAGAGCTCCTCATCGTATACTACAGGTCCAATATCATTACCACCAGGCACATCTTTTGCTGAAGCTTGGCTGAAAGATGCACAACAGGGAGACCCACCGCTGTTCCATTTGGAGGACATTCATAATTCTGAACTCCTTTTGATGATGGTCTTGTGTATGGATCTACTGCTGACTTGTAAGAATCTGGGAAACCCAGAAAAACTTGTGTCTTCTGCTGGATATTATAAGATATCCAAAGGAAGAATTTGAAAAAGAAACTTGTTGTCAATGATCGACGAAACTCAACCATGCCCCCAGGGGCATTCTCTGTAATGATAATGTCATGTTGCAATACTTGCAAAGCACACTGCAATGTCTGTAATGTCATCATCTCTTCGGTGAGCTTGCTTGAACTCCTTGACATATTCACCCGGCCTTGTAAATGGTAAGAAAACTGATAGTAATAATTCTTCACTTCTCAAGTCAACCTTCCGATAGTCTTTGAAAAACTCCCTTGCAAAGACAGTCCGCACACTTCCTTTGCAGTCAATTATGTTAAATTGTGCCCTGGATGCCATCCAAAGAGGATTCAAATCAGATATAGGGCTGGCTGTGCAAATGTTTCCACCAACAGAAGCAAAATTTCTAATTTGGCTTTCAGCAAACCATCTCAACTGCTCCACAAAACCTGAGCATGCTGATGTCTCATGTGCATCACGTTGTGCAATACATTGTTTTAAAGTTTCTACAAGTTCAGTCAAAGTAACTGATGCACCTATCTCCAGGCCATCCTCTTTGACTCTCAAAATATTTAGCTCAGGCACATGTGTAACTGCAATCATAACTTGATAATGGATGCTTTGAATACCAAGTACAGTGTTTCCAACTGCAAATATCTCAATATCTGTCTGTGCAGAATAACCCAAATAATGCCATTTGGAGGAACACAAGAAACCTGATCTTGATGTGACTCTATTGCTTTCAGCACTGGAGATAGCTCCATACCATAGAATCTGTGCAAGAGATCATTATTGAGATGAATCTCCTTCAAGCCAAGCTCCCACTGGATCTATTATTCCTGTTTATATCTTGGGGTATAATTGTTTCTTCAATAATTGCTTGAACCATTCCCATTCTGTAATTTGTGGTTCTTTGCCTTTTTGCAGTAGACAGTAAGCTTCACACCAAAACAGGGCATGTCCTGTCATGTTGAGTTGGGAAAAACAATTTTTTCTGCTCATCATTTTAGCCATGGCAGCCAAAATAGACTTCCAATTAATATACTCCCTGAAAAAATCCAAGAATACTTCCTCATCAACACACATCCTTTCAATTGTCTTCATATCTCAGACCTGTATGTTGCTTCGTTTAGCTTCAATCCTACATTTTGGAGGTTTTGGAATAACCCATAGCCTGTTTTAACAACCCCACCTTCCTGTATCCCGTGATCAAACTGTTTAAAAGCAATGATGTTGGAAGGCAGTCCTGACTTCTCCAACTTGATATAACTTGCAAAAAATAGCCAATGTATACTATAATTTCCTGAGGGTTTTCTTCCTTGGATCTATTTTCTTTTTAGTATTCGTGACTTTGGCAGGTGCATCCATTTTCTTTAAAAGTACACTGATTCCAACATTTTCCATTGAACCGACATTTGTAACAGGAACATTCTCTTTGTTTATGTTGCATGGTGCATGAGGAACAAATGGAAGAACAACATCATTTGTGTGCCCTGCATTCACTACAGTTGACTCAGAAATTGCCTTATTCTTGGCTTTATGTTTCATTGCATGGATGCTGGTATGGAACCTGTAGATGCAAAATAAAGACCAAATAAGGAAGCCCGAAAAGGAAGTTGCAGCTCCTAGCATGCTTTGCGTACTCTTCATAGCTTTCCATGAGCAGCCTTAAGTGATTCCAGACACCCTGGTTCTTTAAACAAGTTATTCTGTTGGAGAGTATTATCAGCAACATTGTCAATACACTCTTCTTCTTTACTGTCTGAATCTGAATCAAATTCAGCATCAGAGGAAGCTAAGTTTGCCTATGATTGAACTTCAGACCCGTCATCATCAAATGAGTTAAACCTGTCAGCTCCATCTTTGTGTTGCCCATTATCATCTGTGCCATCCACAGCTTGAGCAATGCCCTCCAGACTGGGTTCATTTGCAACATAATTTATGTCCACAGTAGGCTTTGATTTTTGAGAAATACCTTGTATTTTAACATCGTTTTTGTTTCTTTTCTCAAAGGCTTTCCTCAGCTGCCTGCATAATAATTCCACCTCCCTTTGTCCAGTGACAAATACTAGTATGCCACCAGGTGGCAATTCGTTGTGAATAGCTAAGACGTTTTTGTAAGCTTTCCCCAAGTAATCTACCAACTCCGTCTTTGCAGAGAAATGAATGGTCACAGGAAACTGCCTTGTTGCCACTTCTACTACGGGTTGACTTGTAGGAAATAATTTCCTGTTTGAAACAAAATCTTCGATCCTCAAAGTTACACTCATCAGAACAGGTTTTAATAGGGCAACTACATGTTCAAGACTGATTGTTTCTCCATGCAATATTTTTCTCTGTTGTTCATCAAATAGACTCTGGCGTAGAGGTACGATCCTAGAAAGCAATCCAATGAGAATGCCTTCCCAATAATTGAGTAGCGCCCATGTCTGAAGCAAATTTCTCTGTCAACTGTGCAATTCTAAAATCCTTCACCTCAGGCTTTTCTGAATCATTGCATTCCCTTCCTCTCCAATAAATTTGTCGATTCTTTTGCAGGCCATCACGTGCACCTTCCACAACTGCGTATCAGCATTACATGACTCAGCTGTAACACGTTTTAGCCATTTTTCTAAGGCTCCTCCTGCAACTGTATTGTACATGTTTTTCTTCTCCCATTACTCCATTAGATGAGAGGCTCATGCCTGACAAAGCAACAGCAATTTCTGCAGATTCGTTCACATTTGAAGAAACCCCATTAAATGAGTTAGAGCAAACAATGTTTTGATTATCAGTCACACCGAATCTAGGGGATCTTCGGATTATACACCATCCTCAGCATAGCCCGTAACTTCAAAAGAGAAGATTGAATAAACATTTTCATATATATATATTTTTTATAGCTCTCAGATTAGCGATACCCTAAGGTTCGGAAGTCTGATATCATGCAATGGGTAAAAAATTACGGACTCTCTGTCATCACGTGCTGAGGATCTGGAGTTTGGTTTCTTGATAGAGAAGCACCCAGAGCTGATGCAAAAGCATGAGAAGGTTGGGCACCAAGACTTTGTACTCTAGCCAGTCCCGGCATTGCTGAGCCAGATAGCAAGCTTTCAACACCAGCCATTTCATGCTACATGTTCGCAACTTGTCCTTCAGCGACGTTAATAGGATCAACTCCGTCATCATAAGCATTGCGGCTTGCCGGTCTTGAAGGATGTCTAGGAGCAGGAGAAGACCTCCCTAGATCTTCCTTAAGAATCATGTCCTGAGCAAAGATTTTGACCACCATCTCTGAGTATAGCTTCTTCTCTGGTAAGAACTTCAGGCGTTGTTCCTTCAAAAGGTGCACATTTGGTATCTGTTGAATTCAGAACCCAAGTCCTGGCTCTGTCTAACCTCTCCTTATAACCAATATGTGTACGAATATTATCCATACAGGATACTGGCTGATCCCCTTTCATACTTCCAGTCATCAAATCCTTGTTTTGTATTTACACCATCCAAAACCCCCATCAATCGCAAAGAATCGATTGCTGAAGAAGATACAGCAGATAAGAAGATCTGGAAATCATGATTTTAACTCACTCGAACTCTTCAAACACAGATATAACAACTTTGCAGCGTATACACAGATAAAAATACATTTTCAGTCACTTCCTGTGGACTTCTTCAGAGGATTTGCATTTATCCTGGCCATGAGAACAATCCTTCAAACAAATACAGATGGGAAACCCTAGCAACGCTAGAAACTTTCACGGGGCGCCTAATCAGAGAAGTATTCATATCTTGCTCTGAATAAAGTCAAACCCTAATGCGAAAAGACCAAAGTTACCTCAGAATGACTCATGCATCTAAGGAAACCATCGAGCATGAGCATGGCAAGTGTGGAGGGAAGCACTTACAGTTGTAACCACCGATTTTTATTGCTTAACCAATGTATCGATCATACCAATGATGACCAAAATAGCCATAGGCGTTACATTAAAAGATATGCACGCAATATCCATATATCTCACGAATCAAAGATCGAGTAAGCCTAAATAAGAAGCCAATCAAAACTAATGCATAGCGAAATCCAATTTTACAATCGATCTATGAATGTCAAATGAGTATACCCATGTGTGCGAGTATTATACCATATCATTCAAACACCGATATGCAGTTCAAAAACCCATAATCACGTTCTCGCCAATGCATTAATCAAACGTTTGACTAAGGTGCCAAATCAATATTGCACATAATTGATATGCCAAGGGTTATCATAATGATCAATAGTAAGAATCACAAAAGATAAAACCTGACCCTCATGCAGTTCGAAGACTCAATGTTCAGGCAAGTTGCAAAATATGAATCCAAAGGCAAAATAAAACCGAGTTGTTGCAAACCATCGAAGTATGAAAACCGATCAAAGGATAGTGCTGATCATGTGAAAATCAATAAAAGACGGCGCAATAAGCATGATGATACAAAAGATATCGGCAATTCAGATAATGATTCAAAATGTGACCTTGAAAGGCGAAATTTCATGCTTATGACTGTGAAGACTTAGCGAAGACAAGCGGTCGAAAAAGGCGCAAAGAATAAGGGCGTCGTTCATTTGAAATTTGGGACGAAAAATCAATGTTATTGAAACATTGGTGTAGGCAGCTTATGAGATAATCAAAAAATGTGAATTGGCTGCCAACACAATGTTACCATTGTGACAAGATGGGACATATTGCTAAGATTTGTCCAGCTAGATGAGAAGAATACAAGAAGAGAAACAAGAGGCACCATGCCCATACAATTGAAGATGAAGAGCCACCCACAAAGATTATAAAATAACATATTGAAGACTATGTCTTAATCTCTGCCCTCTCAGGATCAATGTCACCTGGTGAGGTCACTTAGCTCATAAACAGTGGTGCTTCCAAGCACATGACAGGTCAAAGAGACATTCTCTATTTCCTTACAGAAAAGAAGTTTCCCCAGAAAGTTACACTTGGAGATGATCATCAATACCCTATCAAAGGAGTAGGAGAATCAAATTACAAAGTTGATTCAGGGACCCCAATGAATATGAAGGATGTACTATATGTACCAGGTTTGACAAAGAATTTACTTTTTATCTCAGTTTTAGAGAAGAAAGACTTCAAATTTGCTTTCATAGATGGAAAAGTTCTTATGTGGCCCAAAGGAAAAACCATGGAAGAAGCAATTGTTATTGGAAAAGAAGAAGGTGGCTTGTATAAGCTAAAGGGTCACTCAAAAACAACCTTGACCCGCTCCATTGAGAATCCATGTGAACTTTGGCATAGAATATTAGCCCACATCAACTACAAGACATTACCATATGTAAGCAAGGCAGTCACATGTCTACCAGAATTCAAGGTTGACAATGAAGGTGTGTGCAATGGATGTGCACAAGGAAAGAACATCAAGAACCCTTTTCCCGAAGAGAGACAATAAAACAGAAGGAGTCCTAGAGCTCATTCAGTCAAATGTATGTGGCCCAATGCCATCAATCTTCATCAATGGGTATGTATACTATGTGTCTTTTATTGATGACTATTCTCGCAAAACCTAGGTTTACTTTTTGAAATCAAAAGATGAAGTGTTCAATAAATTCAAGGAATTCAAAGACTTGATAGAGAATCTTTATGAAATAAAGATCAAGATACTCAGGTCAGATAATGGAGGAGAATACACCTCAAAAGAGTTTGCAAAATTTTACAAAGATGTCGGGATCAAGAGGGAGCTCACCACTCCCTACAATCCTCAACAAAATGGTGTAGCAGAAAGAAAGAACATAACTATAATGGAAGTAGTGAAGACCATGATCCATGATCCATGATCAAGATCTTCCAATGCACTTATGGGCAAAAGCATAAAAAACAATAGTATATGTACAAAACAAATTGTCCTATAGTGCACTTGGGCTCAAGATCCTTGAAGAGATGTTCTTTGGAAAGAAGCCATAAGTAAGCCATCTCAAAATATTTAGCTGCCCAATATTTGTACACATTTCGAAAGAGAAGAGAACCAAGCTGGACCCTTCAGGAAAGAAGGACATTGTGAGGTCTCCAAGGCCTTCAGAGTTTATATACCAGGTTACTATCATATTGAGATCAACATGGATGTAACCTTTGATGAAGATGCAACACTGAAGAAATCAAGAATATGCAAGCTTGAAGAAGTATATGAAGAAGAACCTGTGGCTCCCAGAGTTGCAGAACTAGTGAGGGAAGTCATAACTTCCCCCAATGAGGAGATTCTAGAAGATCATGACATAAAAGAATCTTAAGAACCTCCCCAAATGATAATCTCCCACAAGAGAAAGCCATCATGGGCAAAGGAACTTATTCAAGATGGAGAGAAGTATGGTGCAAGTGAAGAAACCCAAGCCATTATCCAATTATATGGCTTTGATGTGTGATCTCTTAGAGAAGGAGCCTACTTTCTTTGAAGAAGCTATTCAGAATAAATAATGGGCATATGCCATGACAAAAGAATACCAATCCATTATAAAGAATGATGTATGGGAAATAATTCCCAGACCGAAGAGCAAGTATGTGGTATCTTCCAAATGATTTTTCAAAATAAAACATGTTGCTAATGGAAGTATTGAGAAATATAAAGCAAGGTTTGTTGCTCGTGGCTTTTCTCAAAATGAATGCATTGATTATGAAGAGATGTTTGTTCCTGTAGCCATATACACTTCAATCAGAACCATCATATCTCTTGCAGCTAAGATGAAGTGGAAGTTACATCAGATGGACATGAAAACAACCTTCTTGAATGGTGTCATTGAAGAAGAAGTGTATATAGAATAACCTCAAGGGTTTGAAGTTGAAGACAGGAAGACTCATGTATGCAAGTTGAAGAAGGCACTATACGGATTGAAGGAAGCTCCTAGAGCTTGGTATGGAAGGATTGATAGTATCCCGGCGAGCTTGGGCTTTACCAAGAGTAAAGTTGATTCTAACCTTTACTTCAAGGTTATGAATGGTGATCATGTTATATTGTTGTTGTATGTGGATGACTTATTCTTAACTGGAGAAGAAAACTCATCATTGATTGTAAGAAGAAGCTTGCTGCAAAATTTGAGATAAAAGACATTGGTCTAATGCACTATTTATTAGGTCTTGAGGTCTGGCAGAGCCCGTAGAGGATCTTCCTTAACCAAGGGAAGTATGCAGTTGAAATACTAAAGAGATTTGATATGATGGAGTGTAAATCCATGAATACACCCATGGAAACAAAGTTGAAGCTCCTGGTTGACACTTCGTTAGAATTGATTGATGCTACACTATACAAACAGATCATTGGATCGTTGATGTATTTGAAAAACAACAGGCCAGATATATGTTTTGTTGTGAACACCTTGAGTCAATTTCTGGTAGACCCCAGACGTGTTCACCTGGTTGTTGCAAAACATGTGTTGAGGTACCTTAAGGGTACATTAGATTGTGGTCTCAGTTATAATAGAGATCATAACTTCAGACTGAGTGGTTATACCGATTCATATTGGGCTGGAAGTGTCTCTAACATAAATAGCACTTCAAGATGTTGTTTCAGTCTAGGGGCAGCCATGATCCCATGGCAGAGTAGGAAGCAATCAAACATTGCTCTCAACATGGCATAAGCATAATACATTGTTGCATGTTCCGTCAGTTGTGAAGCCATATAGCTTCATAAGTTGTTGACAGGTTTATTCGATCTGGAGATAGAAGCAACCGTGATTCTATGTGATAACCAGAGTTGTATAAAGATGACAGAGAATCATGTGTTCCATGACAAGTCAAAACACATAGAAATTCGATATCATTACATCCGTGATATGGTGCAGAGAGGAGCTATAAAGCTCCAATATGTTAGCATGGATGAACAGGTTGCTGATGTGTTGACCAAACCTCTATCTCGTGTAAAGTTTGAGCACTTTCGAGATAAGTTTGGTATAGTCCGAAAAGACCTCCCTCAAAAGGGGGAGTAGTGTTGATGCCAGCGTAGTGCTGAAGATTTCCAGCTTCGTGTTGATGTTGTTGTGATGCCAACCTCGTGCTGAAGTTTTCCAGCTTCGTGCTGATGTTGTTGTGATGCCAGCATAGTGCTGAAGATTTCCAGCTTCGTGCTGATGTTGTTGTGATGCCAGCCTAGTGCTGAATATTTCCATATTTGTGTTGATGTTGTTGTGATGCCAACCTCGTGCTGAAGATTTCCAGCCTCGTGCTGATGTTGATGAGATGCCAGTTTCGTGTTGAAGATTTATAACCTAGTGATGATGTTGATGATGCTCCAACCTTCGTGCTGTGATGTTGTTTTTGATGATGATCCAGGCTTCATGCTGTGATGTTGTTGTTGCTGATGATGCTCTAGCCTTCGTGCTGTGATGTTGTTGTTGTTGATGATGCTCCAACCTTTGTATTATGATATTGTTGTTGTTGATATTGTATCAACCTTGTGTTGTTATTGATGATGATGTATTAGTGTTATACTAATCCATGTTGATGCAGATGATGATGATGCCATTCCAACTCCCTGCTATGAATGATGATATTGATGATGAGAAAAACTTTCGATGATTTATAGATATGCCATTCAGTGTTCCAGATGCGATTGATGTTGCTGCCCTCTCTCTCTCATGATGATGTTGTAGAATACCCTTCTTGTTAAGGGGGAGTGTTGAAATATTGTAACTACAAAGAGTATTCTATTTATTATTGATTTATTATTCATTAGATCAATCCCCTTTTGTGGATTGATAATGTCGGGCATTGTAATTGACCAAATCCCCTTTTGTCGATTGGTCAAACCCTAAACATATTATGCAAATTGAGAAGTTGCCCCCCCAGGCAATTTAAAGTGGTTTTAACCACTCAGAAGACAAGTCGGCCCTACCCAGTGAAGATATATCTTTTCAACACCTGTGAGTTTGTATAAATAAAGGAAGCCAACACCTCATTTATTCACTCACTCACTCGATCATCCAGAGCGCAAGTTTGGTAGCTGCAGTTGGAGAATAAGGAAGAGAGAGAGGCACATTGCTTAGTAGATGATATTCTCTAGTGTTTGGTTTATTGTCTTGGCATTGTATTGGCTATCTATATTAAGGAAGTTTTTGTTGGGTTTTCTTCCCCATGAGGGTTTCCCAAGATAAATGTTGTGTATCTTGTGATTGTGTTTCTCTCAATGATCCTATATATGCTATGGTTATCTAGTAAATTGAAAAGAAACCTAATAATAACTTAAACCTTAATAATAATTATCAAGAGAAAGACTTCTCATGCCTCCTACTCTTATTTATACTAATTTTATCTTCTAAAGAATCTTCTAGCGAAAGATCTTTTTAGAAGCATGATCTTCTATTAGGTCTCCTTATATTGATTTATTCACATTTATTAAATAGGCCTTATAAACTAATGTCGACCTTTATTACACGGAAAATATATTATTCTACCTACATGAGGGGTTATAGAGGTTAGGTCCCTAACATAATGCCTTTTGTTAATTGATCTTGTTGAAATAAATCATAAATGGAACCTAAAGAAGGTAAGTTGCATTTAGACACAACATTCTCTATGACATGCCACATCTTAGTAGCTCCATCTATATATGATTACATGTTCTCCTAGGTTTCGTGAACCAAATTTTTCCAACAATCCATGCTAAAACCAATTGTAGTAATTCCATCCTTAGTCATGTAAGTACCTCCGAGAAAACATTTTCATATATCCTTGCCCTCTCTTAACATAATCAAATTGTTTTTGCACTTGCTCTTGTGTAATCTTCCATTATAGGATGTGATTTTAAATATCCATCATGCTTTCAATTTGTTTTTGGAATATCTAAACCTTTTCATAGAATCTTCTATGAGTAACATTCAATTTATCATGAATTTCAAAAGAATAAGTAATAAAACTGGTAGTATCACATTGATTTGTTCAATAAAATTTTACCTCATTCTCTAATTTGGCAATCTTTCCTTGTTATCCCAACTGCTTAATTGTTGACCCAATTGCATCTACAATGGCTTCATTAAAGGCTAACCCTGCAGAGGCTAGGGATTCCAATCTAGCATCTTTAGAATTAAATACAACACCTTCAGAAGTTAATACAATCTCCTTATCTACATACATATTCATCCTCTTATGAGATTGTCTTACTATTTGTTTAGTCTTCTTATCAAATGTGAAATTTTACATTTTTGCTACATCCACAACAATGGGTATAGGCAAATCTCCACTAGTAATTAGTCTAGATCAACTCACCTTAGTAGAACTTTGATGAGTGTAAACTTCGTCAATTGGTCATGTTCCATCCGCTACAAGTATACTCTTCAATCTTTCTTGTTGCCTCTTCCTCAATCATTTAGCCTTGGCATCTACCTCAACTTTCCTTTTCTTTTATTCTTCCAGTCTTGACTTTGCTTCTTGTCTTTCTTTGGCTACCATATCATTAGCCAATCTTGATTTCTTTGCCTCTTTGGCAATGACAATCTCTCATTGTATCTTTTCTATTTCAACCTTTCCTTTAGCTTGTTCTAGTTTTTTGGTAGCTTCCAGTTCTTTCGCCTTCTTGTTCTATTTTTTTTGGTAGCTTCCAGTTCTTCAACCTTCTTGTTCTAATTTTTTGGTAGCTTCTAGTGTTTTGTCTATTTTCTTCCTCCGTCTTTTGCAACAATAATCTTCTATGTTGCACTTCTTGAAAATATTTTTCTCCAACCATTGCTTTTTCTTCCTCCCAATTCTCATGTGCCTATGGCCATGTCAATTCCACTTCCTTAGCATGTTGTTCTACTATTAATTTTGGGTCATGTCTCCTAAATTTGTCCTCTCTAAAATTATATTCTCGTATGGCGTTGACCTCCATTTTAGTAAATTTAGAATTATTTAGACCATACATTCCTATGTTGAGGGGATACATAAGAAAAACAATTCTTATGAGCTCTATTCAAAGCTGCATTGAAACCATATAGAATTGTTTGATAAGCAATTTGTCTTATTACTAGCTTGTCTGGGACAAACTTGGGTAATAGTTGCAACAACTTGGTTGCCCCATATATTCTAATGTGTAGTGCTCATTAATATACCAATCATCTATTTCATTCAACATAGTCATGACATCATTAGTCAACCTTCGTGTTGGTTTATAGAAAATTAGTACACACAATATATAAAAGAAAAGATCACAAATCCGAGTAAAATGCCTTATATATTTATGGTTCCATAAAACTGAACAATAGATTTGCATTGGATATTTTGTATGAGTCCAACACCAACCCATTCCTATGAATTCATTGTTCACACTGTTTATATCCAAAAGATATGATGACATATGGAATTCAAGAGGAGAGTCAAGCTCAAAGAACTGAACCCTCAATAGTGCTTTCATCAAATTATGAGATAAAATGTCAGCCCAATTAAAGATCAATTCTTTCTTTACAACGATGTACATCAAGGGTACCCAAGAAATTTTAAAATGATAGGCATACTTTTCCCATAAAGCCTGCTGATAAAAGCTGCAACAAGAATCTAGGGTTCTCTCAAATTTGTGGAAGAGTAGATGCTATTACCTATTGATTTGAATTGTTTGTCTTTGATCCACCACTTCTCAAGTACTTTATAACAATATTTATTCAACCCTATTACCCACTCCGATGTCATTTGAACTTTAAGTTCAACAAAATTGTAATACTCGTGCAATTCACTTTGCTAGAAGGACATAATGCATTGTCCTCGATCATTAACCATTGTTCTTTCTTCCAACCTAACATGCTCAATAATCCAATGAATTACCTTTGCATAAGGAAATACAATTGACCTTGTAGATGCATTGTGTAGGTGAGATTTTCTAATATTTGGGTAAGCTTATTCATCTTTTTCATCATCATCGTCTGGATTCCTCAATATAGGCAAAGGAGGGTACCTTTTGTCTTTGAAAATCTGAAATAATTTTGACTAGTCTCATAAATTCACTAATCCTGGGTGACTCAAGGTGTCAGAGAAAATCAACCTTCTAGGCTTTCTAGGAGTCTTCTCTATAGGCACTTGCTCTTCCTCCATTGTACTCTTTTCTTTCTTTTGAGACGTAGGAGTTGTCTTATTCGAAGGCATATAGATAACCATGATGAATTTCCAAAAGACAGAGCATATCAAAATTAGAGACTTAAGATGTGGAATTAATAACGATGCAGATAAATATTCGATTCTCTTTTCTTAAATTTACACGTAAGAGATTAAATGTAGATTAAGGAGAACGATGATGCATATATTTACAAAGATGTGAATCAAAGAACTTTGATTTCAAATGCATATTGATAACAAGCAACGAGACTGATAGTCAAAAATAATAATGAGCCCAAAAATTGATGTTCCCTTGATTCTAACTAAAACTCTAGATCATGTTTGGTTGAAAATTCTAGCACAACATTATGATACCAGAATAGGGCACTCACATAGTGGATTTAAGGACTAGTCTGTAAGGCTCATGATCATAATCAAAGCGATATAGAATTGGAAGAATCAAGGAAAAAAAATGATCATCAATGATGATTTAACAATCTCTGTTGAGCTCTTAAATCCAATGAATTCAAAAAACATAAACTTAAAACTAAGAATTGCTTAATTCAAAACAAGATAGGAATTTAACTTACCTAGTGAATGCAACGAGGAAACTAGGAGAAGAAAAGCACAAGTAATTGAAAAATCCAAATAGGACATATGTAATGTCCCCAACCCCAAGCCGGGCCACGCCACACAAAATCCCTCTTCTATCACAACTGAATTTTTCGAATTTCTTTGAATTTTGCACATTACAACTCTGATATTACAATGTATTGTTCCTCTTTATTGACAAGTTCTATGATTAGCTCTGATACCACTTTATTAACTTAACAATGTTTTGCATATGAACACAGATGCAACTCTACAACATATACAAACCATGCATAAATATGTACATTTTTAATATACAAAATTAACATAGCATACACACAATAATTGGCATATAAACACATAATAAGAACACTTATCTTTTAATGGTAAATCACCAACTGTGTTGAAACCTAAAACGTTCCTCCTAGCCATAGACTTTGCTTCTCATAAATTCTCAGCAGCAGGTCAACCCCAAGTTGAGGCTAGAAACTCCACCAAGAAGGCTTCCTAAGCTAGACTAAGGTCAAATCAACATAATAAATCTCAGATTAAGGTGCTGACTGTTGTAACTAGCTTACAACCTCTCATTTCCCGCAACCTGTCCCACCCTAGGAAGTGTGCCCCTTTTCTACTCATTAGTCCTTCGACTACCCCACTTCCCTTCTGAGGCTTTAGCAATAAGCCAGACATAAATTCTTAGATCTCTGTAGCTATTTCCCAATGCACATGGAAATGAGTTCCCAATAATTCTCTCACCTAGAGAGAATACTCATGGGCTTGACAACCCGCTTCTTCAGACACACACGAGCCTGACAACCTGCTTCTTCAACCACCCACGAGCCTGACAACCTACTTCTTCAGACACACACAGGCCTCACAACCTGCTTCTTCAACCGCCCACGAGCCTGACAACCCGCTTCTTCAATTACAAAGATCCTGGTTTTCTTATTACCAATTGCTACCCAAAGTTTCCCCCCTACAGGTACGAGAAATGGAGATGGTAGTAAGGTACTAATGGAAAGACTCCCCCTAGTTCCAATGACCAGAGAATGATGGGGATAAAAATGATGGAGAGAGTGTCCTCGAACACACTAAGTCTCCAACATAAGAATGCATGCAAACAACATGACAAGTGGCGCAAGAGTAATCGCTTTTTTTCTCTTGGAAATTCGTCCCTTTCCAAAGACTTAGGATAAAAACATCAACATATCCAAACTTAGGCTAGGAATCTAAATGGAACATTGTATTATATTCCTTGGCTTAGCCCCCTTTCCTTTAGTGGAGTTCTAGCCCCCCATACTCTTCTTATTTGGTTGGTCTGCAACAACGATGTATTTTATTAATAATTAAAGTGATTACATATTACAAAGATAGGCTCACTGGCCTTTAGCATTCTAGCTCTCCAACCTTGTAACCACACATGCACTCTGGCCTTAAATCATATTTATAATGGTACTCAGGCTCAAAATATCCTGGCTCACCAGCATGTATATAAATTCACAACTTGGGGTTCGACTTAGGGGTATTACAACAAATACATAGTAATACTAGCTAGAGCTCAGTTTTGAATCAAACTATAAACAAAGATAATCTAAGTATGAAAATAATATGTCAGTTTAAAACAATTGCCGAAACCATAATATATTCAAACATGTAGTCGATCTCTAGGTTCATGTAAGAATCAAAGATGATCAGCTTTGCCAAATCAAAAGTTACACACTATTGATGCAGTAATAGATGATATTAAATGCATAACATTTGAAAGATATCTGAGTCATCACACAAGAATAAAAGATCAATATTCAAAAGTCCTTTGTAAGTATCAAAGCACAAAGATCAATATTTGAATAACCTTCGATGGTGTATGTCAATCTTAAAACATGCTTTGATAATATCGGGGCTAAGTAAAAAATCGACAAGTGAAAAGTTTTCAATAATATCAAAACATAAAGAAATACCATTTTTGGGATGATCTCATATATCAGAACATAAAGAAATACCATTTTTGGGATGAAATAACATAAAGAAAATAACTCTGATGAACCATCAGAATGAAATGACATATCATTTCTGAAAAGGCTCTAGCATTATATCAGAAGGAATCAAAAGATCAATGATTGAAAGGATCCTGATAGCATTGGAATATGAAACATTCAAATTTGAGACCGCTTCAATAATGTAAAGAGAGTTGGAAGATTGATTTACTTAGCCAAAGATATTTGAAAACAAGAAGGAATGATTTCTAAAACAAGTGAATCTTCAAAGAATAAATAAGTGTAACAAAAAGAAATCTATCATAATGCACAATGAGTGAGTGACATAAACAATCATTGAGCAAGATTTGGTGCATAAATTATAATGCATTCAAAGTAGGACTTTAGATCAAATGATCAATGCTCAAAAATTGAAAAGGCGGGTCCCCATATTCAAAACAAACTTGTGGGGTGTTGAGGCCTCAACACTAGGTTATGTGGATTGAGAAAGAGTTGATCTCTCTTAATTTTTTATCCTTTGTTAGGATTAAAGATTACTTGTCTTGGATGAAGAAGCTATAGTTGAAATTAGGTGTAGGTGGAAATGATTTTCCAAAGAAGGGCAACCAACTTATAGAATTGATCTTGATGAATTTGAAGTTACCTGATGATGTTATGTTCGACTTTTGTGCTAGTTGAGCTTCCAAAAAAGAAGACGACAAGGACTATATCTTTGATTCTTTCTAGGGTTTTCTAATTAGAGAACAAGAAAAGTTGTTTGATGAGGGTAAACTTGAGATTAAGCAACATGCCCATCTCCTTAAGGGAAAGGTCAACAGAGCTATAGAGAAAGAGGTCAATAACATAATAAGAATAAAAAATAGGATTGTAACAACCAGATTGATAAGAAGAAACATGTTGATTAGACATCAACTAAAAAAGGTGAGAAGAAGACCTGCCAGTATTGTGGAAAGATAGAACATGCCAATAAGACTTGTTGGAAGAAGAATAAAGATTTGGAGGATAAGGTCAAGAAGCTTGAAGGTGAAGTGTCAACTATTTAGTTCACTGACTTGCAACATCAACTTTCCAAATGCAAGGGAGATAACTATACTTTCTCCGTTAGTACTTCTGACGAATTGAATGCTCACACTTATAAAAGTTAGTGGATAGTCAACTTGGATTGCGACCATCATATGGCTAAGTATGATTCTTTTTTTTCTTCATTAGGTAAAGCTACATAAGAATAAATATTTGTTGTAGATGATTATGCACACACAGTTGATGGTTGTGGTAAGATTGAATGCCAAGATGGTGCAATTGTTGATGTGTATCATGCATCAATTTTGAGTGCCAATTTGTTGTATATACCCCAACTAATCGAAACTCACAAGAAGGTTGAATTTGAGCTTCATAGGTTTTTTTTTAAGGATATTAACAACTTTGTTGTTGTTGTTGAGGGTATTCTTGACCCTAAGTATAGACTATATAAATTTTGTGATTTCCCTAAGTAGGATCCAAGACCAATTGCACTCATAGCCAAGATTGGCAATTGGAGTAGAAGTTGGCATGAAAGTCTTGAACATTTGATTTTTTGTAGATGAACTAATGGTGAAGTTTAATACGGTTAATGAACTACCTATGGTTGTTCCCCCTAATGGTGTATGTCAAGGGTGTGTGCTTGGAAAACATCACTAATTTCCATTTGAGACAAGGAAAGCATGGAGAGCAAAGACTCAACTGGAACTTGTTCATGGTGACCTTTGTACAATGAACAAAGCATCATTAGCAAGTGCAAGATATGTTTTGAACTTCGTTAATGAACTTGGGTACATTTCTTGAAGAATAAGGATCTTGTTTTGAAAAATTCAAGAAATTTAGGGCATTAGCTAAAATGTAATTTGGCCAACCTGTGAAATGTCTAAGATCAAACAATGGAGAAGAATATGTTAGCAAGGCCTTTGAGAGATACTTGTCACATAATGATATCTCTTGACAAAGATTTGTACCTTATACATCTTAGTAGAATGGTGTTGCTGAGAGGAAGAATTGAACCTTGGCTGAAATGACATGGTGTTTACTTCAAGCCAAATGTATGTTGACTAAGTTTTGGGCGAAGTTTATTTTCTACTCAAGCTATCTTCTGAACATGATTCAATCCAAAGTTGCATATGATATGACCCCTCTCAAGAAATAGAGTGGGAGGTAACCCTCAATGAAACATTTCAAAACATTTGAATGTATATCGTGGGCTCATATTCTAGATGATAAGAGAAAGAAGTTGGATACAAAGAGTCATGCTTGTATTATGGTGGGCTACTTTGATGAGTTGAAGGCCTACAAGTTATTTGATCCAACCAAACAAAAAGTTATTTTTTGTAGGGATGTTGTCTTTGATGCACATACTTTGGGTATTGTTTTGTTGAACTTCTCTTCCAAATTATTAAGAAGTGATTCACTTAGCATTTTGAAAAATTATGGATCCACTGACTACTATACTACATCAACGAGTGTGTTAATAGGTTTTTTGTTTGGACAATAGACTCGTTTACTAGAGTAGACTTACATTCAACCTTCTACAATAGAGTCTACCAGAAGTTTTGGACCACCTGATCATTTGACTAATGGTAATTTTGATGTAGGGACTTCCTCTACAAGGGACATTTGGCTTCCCATAAGGGCAATTAAGACAATTGAAGTTGTTGGTGTTAATGCATGAAATATAAATGATCAAAGAAAACTAAAGGGGGGGTTGGGGTGTGGAGTGGGTAAGAAGTGGTGACATTGTAGTGTGGGGAAGGGAGGGCGAAGCATGTTGCTCCATATGAGTGGCATGGGGAAAGGGAAAACTTTTTGTTTGTTTGTTTTGTTTTGTTTTTTAAATATTTGTAATTCAAGTTTTTTTTTTGTTTTGGGTTTATATTTTGGTAATTTTTGTCTTTTAATTTGAAAGTGAGTGGGAAGAGAGGATGGAGGGTGGATTGTGTTTTTTTATTATATTATAGTTTTTTCTTTTTTTTGTTCGTCTATTTTTGTTCTTTTTCCACCAAAGTATACTAAAAATAGTTTTGTTTTTTCTTTCCCTCCCCTTAAAATCTCTAGGAATTTGATTTAAAGAAGATTTAAAAAAATGAAAAAATATCTAATTTGTTAAAAAAATGAAAAATAACAGAGTATTTAAAAACAATATTTTACATTGTATTTAAAATGTATAACATTTTAAATTAATTAATAATATATAATTAAATAAAAATCAAAATGTTGAATAAATTAATAACATATAACATTTTTAATAATGTTAAAAATAACAAATTTTAAGTTTTTTTCAAACATTGAAAAAAAAAAAAACACAATAAAAACATCATGAAAAATATACATTTCATTTGAAAAAAAATGTTGATAAACTATAGTTAAAAACATTCAAAATGTCAAAAAACTAACTGAAAGAATGGGTGATTCCACAATACTACTTTTTGAAACCGAATAAAAACAACCACTAAATGTGACCTCTAAAAAAAAATGAGAACCCTAGAGGGTTCTCATCAAGTAGATAATTGTGTTCATATGGCTAATAAAAGTAATTAGTTGGTGAAGTACATGAAACATAAAACTATGTCAAATCTGAGAGTGTTGGGTGAGAGGGGAGAGCACCATCTTGAAGGTCATGGAAATGTATTGATTAAAATGAAAGGTAATTCACACTTGGCTTACCAATTGATAGATGTTGCCACTAAGAGAGTGACAAATGTCATTATAGATGACAATGCATGTGTTTTACAATGGATTTGAGATTATAAATCTGTTTTAGAAATCATTGATGGCGGTTGTTGCGAGGCTGAAAATTCAGGCAAGTTGCATGGCAAGAAGATATAAGAGGAAACGTCGTCATCAAGAGTTGGTGTGCATGAAAAACACAATGATGGGGAGGTTGAAAATGTTCTAAATCAGGTAGAAGGAAGCATTGATTTGGAGAGCAAAATAGAGAAGAAAAGGCCAAAATGATACTACAACACTCTGGAGGATGTGCACTTGAAGGAGCTTCCTCAACTTAGAGAGAAATGATAAAGTAAGAGACAAAAATAGAGAAGAAAAAGAAAAAGGTTATTTTCCCTTATATGTTGTTGAAGTAAAGTCTTTCAAACACATGTTGATCAAAAGGATGAATGTAAGAATGCCTTGAGGGAGGGTGAAGGAAAAATTGTTTCTACAACAAAGTAGGGCAATATATTGTAAGTTGTGGGACTTTTGTTTGGTTAGTGGGTTGCTAATGAATGTAAAGAGTGGTGGAGTTTATCTATAAGAGGTGCAACAAACAATATGGGTTCTTCTTAGGTTATGGAAGGCTCAAAAGGCTCTATCTTTCAACACCAGTTTATTGTGTTACTAGGGTGTAGAAGGGGTGTGTTTATTGGACAAACCAGATTTTGCATAAATGGTTTCAACCATCATTGATTACAATACTACTAGAGAGGTAGTGAATGATAAGATGGTTGATGACTTGGCATACTTAGAATCATCCATGTTGGATACAAGTCTTACTACCAACTTTCATATATGTTGCATAAAGAAGACAACATGTTGTGGAGTTATGAACCATACTCTGTTGTTAAAAGATTGCACTACTTAGAGAGGGGTTGTGGAAATCTTCTACAACTTGCTTGGTCCATATGAGTTGATCATGTTTTGGGACAAACCAATGTGTATCCGAATATATGTTATAATGGTCATATCATTTCATAGCTTAGCTTACGAGTTTTAAGTTAAGATACACTACATTATGCTATGTGATAAAGTGGTTTAGCAATATATGTTACAATTACTCCCCTATTATGTGTGGGGAGTTATGTAACATACGTCCACCTCATTTAGACATTTTGTAATGATTCATACCTTTGAGTAATATTATCTAATCATAATATTTCTCTCTTATGTGCATCTCTGTGTATCTACGTGCATATGCAATTCTCACATATACAACATTGGCCCCGATACACACAAAATAGGGTCCAATAGATATGCCTATAACAATCCAGCTGATGGGCAAGCATGTGTTGCATCTATGACTCCTTGCACCACATTGGAGGGTCCAACCTACTCTATAGCATTTCATAGAATCTCAAATTGGAAAGTTGAATCCTTGCGCTTTCCAAAACAATCAACAACCCTCAGAAACACTGGATCTGCTGAAGATGTAATAATGATAATGTTAATGAGTAGTCATCGACTAATATCAATCCATCCATCCATACCAATAGAACACCCCGCCCTTACCTAAGTATCTTTCATCTCCCCATGTGTAGGGTAATGTCAGACACTTGTTTTTCCGGTTAAGTGAGGTCTTAAGTATGTGAGGTTTAGCACTGAGGAACCATATGCTAGTTTTAAATATCATGAGAGCAAAGAGAGTATAAGATTTCTCTCATTGCTTAATGAAGAAATTCGAGATACTATGAGGCTGCCCAACAGGTCTGTCTTTGACCTCTTGTTGGACTCTAAGTTTTATCTTCAAGACTGTCCTTCGCTGCTGTTTTAGGACAACAAACAATCAAGTACTTTCCGCTCACATTTTTCATTGGTTAAGTGCTCTTTTGAGGTGCCCTTGCAAGTGTTTTCGTAACCCAATGTTAGCACATGCAATATACTCAAAACAAATAACACTCCTCTCGATCTTCACAACTCTAACAAGCTGATCTACACTCTAAGCATGCATGAAATGAATATAAGTATTTTTGGTCAACATGACCCTGGATAAACACCCCCCCGGGGAAAACCAGTTTGGAATGAAAGTATATATAATGATGATCTTAAGTAGTGAATACAACAAGTAAGCTAATACAATGGAACCTGATACAATAACAACTCCTCACGAGAAGCTTTGGAGTTCCAAGAAGAGAAATGTGCCCAGGCTTAGTGCACCCTCTTCCCTTGTTGCTCTATCCATGGAAGTGAGCACCCTCCTTCCTCCTTGATCCAATGAAGAATCCCTTCCACACAAACAACCTGTTGTGTGTCTCCTCCAACATGAGCCAAACAAATATGAGATAACACAAGCTCTTCTAGTGCTTGCTAGTGGTGCGCCCTCCTCCAAACAATAACCAACACCAACAAATAATGAGGGCCTAAGCCTCCATGATCCCTCCATGGATGGAGACACCCAAGCTTCCCTCTCTCAATGTTTCCATTCCCATCCACTTGCCCTTCTCCAAACTCTCTTAGTGAACATACAAGTGAATGAGCCTCCAAATGCCCTATGTGTCCTTAAAGAATCATAAGGAAATCAAAAAAGTGGATGGCTAGGATCATCCCAAGCTATCCCTAATCAATGGTTGAGATCTCTCAAAAAAAATTTCAACTCAAAACCCACTTTGGGTTAAGTTTCCATTGTTCACTTTATGTCCCCCAATTCACCCACAAAGTGAATTAATAGTCACTTTTCACTTAAGTGACAAAATTCACCCTTTTGACTTAGGAAAATGTCAAAGCGAAATTAGACATAAAGTATAAGGCATAATTGGTCAAATATTTCCCTCTTGTGGTTAGAGACCCACAACCACAAGGGGACCACTTTCCAAGGTACCCAAATCTCAACACTTCCTCTTACAGAGGAAAGTGCCATTCACCCCCAATCTCATCCCTACAATGGACATGGTTGCCTGCTGGCAAATACTCCATGAGTATGGTTGTACCCTGATAATCACAAGTGGTCTCTTACACAGATATGCTCAACCTGCGTGATCTATAGATGGAAGTGCATTTCCACCTATCCAAGATTACCTAGATCTTGACATCACACCAAAGATCTCAACCTTGGCATCTCACCAAAGATTTCTACCTCCTGACATCTCGCCAATGGTCACTCTCTTGACATCTGACCAAGAGTCTCACCTCTTGGCATCTCACCAAGATCTTCAACTTGGTCTCCAAGTGACTTCCACCTGAAGTGGAACTTGAAGCTGATATGCTCGTCTCCATAGCCAAGTGAGGCTCAAGCCTCTGTGGTGCCCTACTCCTCCTCCTCATCAATCTCTGATGTTATGAAGCCCTGCACCAACCCTCTGTCTCAACAACTCTGAAACTGAAGCTGTCCCATGTGGACCAGTAACCCTTGAAGATGGTTTCCTTGAAAACTAAGTCTGAGCTCTCTCTGAATCAATACTCTAAGTCAATAGGTCCTCCTCAACTCTGTCTCCCCACCTAATGTTGGATGGTGCATCAACTCAACAACAATTGACAAACACACACTCCCTCACAAACTGAGTAGTGAACTCATCCTCCTTTGATGTTGATGCAGTACCATCCTACTACTTTTTCTTCTTCTTCTTGGGACACTGTCCTACATAGTGACTCATCTCTCCACAAGCAAAGCATCTCACTGTGCTCATGTCTCTCTTTTGTCCACCGCCACTCTGCTGTGGTTTGGCCTCTCCCTTGGGACCCTGTCTAGCACCTTTGTCGATCTTCTTCTTTCCCTTAGTCCAGAGAGAAAGGTCCTCATCACCCTCTAAAATACGTTGTTGTCCTGAAGATCCTGAATTGCATCTCAACTCTTCCTGTATGAAGTCGTCCCAAAGTCTCTCCTAGATAAGCATGACCTCCCTGGCTACAATGCCTCGTACAAATGAACCCCAAGGTTTGGAAAAGATGTTCAAAGCTGTCCTCACCAAGAAGTTAGGATCCACAATCTCCCCGACTGTGGTCAACTCATCTTGAATCTGTGTAAATCTGCTAAGGTATGATGTAACCGACTCAGAATCGAGCAGTTGAATGCAACTGAGCTTGTCCTGCATAACCATCTTTCGGTTCTGGTTGAGACTTTGGTAAAGCTTGCACAATGAGGCCCATATCTCAAAGGCATAGTCTTTCCCAATAAAATGGGGTATGATGTGGTCTCTCACCGCATCATAAATAATCATTTTCGCTTTGGTGTTTTTCTTCCTGAAATCTGCATTCAACAATGGTGATGGAGCAGGCGCAGGAGGAATCACCGTGGGAGCTTGAACTATATCCCATAGTTCAAGATCCTTGTTACAAGAGAAAAACTCTCTATGGCCAAGGGTAAACCACAACAAATAGGTATGACTGTAGAAATCAACTCAATTTCAACATGTGTTATATAAACTAATGTGCAATATGAAGAAGAAGCCCACCTCGATCCAATCGTTTGATGTCGTTCCACCATTGAGCACTTTGACCCAAAACTTTACACCTGCAAGAAGTTCTCAACAAACAAGCGATGCAAGTATATAGTGACAATATATAAAATGAGTTAGCACATCAAATAATACAATCCATTAATAAACATTACAAACATGTCCATGGATAATAATCATATATTTGCAAGATATCGATAGGACGAGAAATGAGTATTTCTATTAATAATTAATCAACAAAAGCATCAACATTACAGACTTCTGTGTCGGCATGGTTCGAAACCAAGAAACCAAGTTCCTTCCAACTGGGTCTCCACCACTTCAATCCTCCACCAAAGGCAAGCTCATAACAAAGAGATAATGAGGTTCTCTCGATAATAAGGAAAGAGCTTGGGGGTTGAACACTGTGTACATACTTGAGGGTCAAAGGGATGCAGACTCAATATGAAATAATTTATCTAGAGTAACTTTGCTCTCAAAGTTGAATGCTTTCTCTTCTTTTTTCATAGCTCGAAATTGTGCTCTTATAGTCTCCAGAATGAAACTAAAGGATCAAGTCAGAACATTTCCAGTATATGGAAGGCCAAAGATCAGAGATCTTTTGTCGTGACATGGAAAGCCGACCTCATTTTGTATTTTCTGGCACAAATCTTGATATACGCGAGCTGTAGTGGAGCAGCAAGCATATACGCATCTTGCAAAGCAGTTAGGGAGCGTATATGTGGAAAAATATATATTTTTGGCTCTAGATTTATCAAAAAGGGGTTGATAAGTCTGCATAGGGAAATGGAAAAAAGCTCTTTGTGCAAGATAGCAATGGTAAGACAAATCTTGTTATAACAGATGCCCCCTGATATGTGAGATCAGAGGAGTATCTGCGATGGCCGAAATACATTATAAATAACCCAAAAGTGGAGTGGTAGAGAACTAGTTGGACGAACTCAATTGCTCATTACATTATGTACTGACTTTGCAAACATGGCTGCCAAGAATACAATGCAGATCCATGTGGAAAATATACCAACAAGTGTTCATGGCCATGAGTAGACAAGTATAAATGTGGTTACATGCCAATCGTTGTCATAGTCACGAATAAGGCCCAGTGAAACCAGTCTCAAAATCAATCTGAAGATATCTGTATACCATGGAGTACAATCTAATCTCCCATGATTGTTGAAGTCAAATAGGTACTGGTCCAATGAAATGGAAGCAACAACTCAGGAAAGCTGCGTCCACAAAGTGATGTCTTCAGGTTTTCAATACAATCCATCAATGGTGCAAGTCTACATCATGTGAATAAATAAATTGAGGTCGAACACGATGAGACATTGTTTGATTACTAGTCATTGAGGTATACCGTTAACAAACGCGAGACAACCTACCAATGATGAAAGTAAGTATCAAGGCACCGAGTACATCTCTACAAATGTGAATGAAGGAGCTGGTGTCAAACACTTGAGAGATCCATTGATCAGGAGACATTGATGTATTATCATCTGTCAATGGTGAGAGAGTCTGCCACTAATGACTGCAAGTCTCAAGGTACTCATAAAACTCTAGGTCTCGTATCCAGAATACATGAGCTGAAGTCGATGGAAAAAGACCCGTTGAAAGGAGAGCATTAAGGCATCTCTCATCAGCCAACACGAGGAACAAAGCAGGAGCTTCATGATTTGGTGGAGATCGGACAAAGAACATGTTCACGAACCAACGACCCTGTGCGTCTTTCGCGTGTGCCAAATGCAAGCGGTACACGAAAAAGGCCCTCTAAATAACAACCAATGATGAAAAATGTTGACAAAGGCAAGGAAACCACCAATAAGGCTAATGGCATCCAAGACACTGCACGAATCCCAAAGTGTGAATAGATGTATTGTCGTCAAATACAAGGGAAACCACCAAGTCAATGACCCATGATGAAATGTCGATTGTTGGGTTCAAGGTGACCTACCAATGATGAAAGTAGGGCCAGGGTGCATCATAAGACCAAAGTATCATGTGATTCTGAGACAAACTGAGGGTATGGCCGACATGCAAAGTCAAGATTTATGAGGAGTGGCTGACACAGGTTGATAGACTTCCTTTGAACAAGAGCATGAGACATACGATGGACTCCAACATCATAGACTTAATGATGTGACAATTAGATGCAAGAGACATCCATAATGTTCTCTACAGTGATTGGAAGATTAACCAGTGGGTAGAGAAAATTCTGTAATGAGATCAACTTCCTAAGGCCATGCTAAACCCAAAATTATGATGACGCAAGGACTCAATAACTTTGTGCTCTGTTCAAAGGTGACACGACTGCTGCTAATTATAATATAGTACTCCCTTCTCGCCCGTCTTTTTTTGTTTTTTCATAACAAGTGAATACTATAATACAAAGGAGAGAACGAGTGTTGCAAGTAAGCAAAACTAGTTCCAGCAGTGGAACGTACCTATGCTCAATGCAAGGAAATGCATGCGGGAGATGGACACTCGGGGTGATGTTCCTTCCAGGGTATAGGGTGTCAAATTGTGAATGATATAAACAAGGCTCTACTTGGTTGGGGATGTAAATTGTTTGGGCCATGGTTTATAACGCAAAGCAAGAACCGGCTAAAGGCTCAATACTGCAAGCAAGGGCATGAGATGCAATCACAATTTAACGCCAAAAAATGTCATTTTTTATATCTTTTAGTCTACTTGGTGTGAAAAATGGGTAAACTTGTGCCAAATAGATGTCTTTTCAAATCCAATTTACGAGTGTGAAAAAGACAAGTTCACTCGACAATCTTTTCCATTTTTGATAGTGAGTCAGAAAAGAGCTTAATTAAGACTCATGATCTTTCAAATCCAATTTTAACGAGTGTGAAATGGACTAATCACTCGACGATCTTTTCAATTTTTAATAACGAGTTGGAAAAGAGCTTAACTAAGACTCGTTTTTAGTTCTAATCAACATGTAAAGGGGGAGGCCAAGGTTCCCGTCCCGACCTTTTGCCAAAAGTCAGTATCCTGCGGATAGCTGACAAAAGCTTGGGAAAGCCCAAAGCTCTCCAAGTCGAGGAGGAGAAAGTGCTAATAGAGTACATAGTCTCTGTTATGGTTCGAATAATGTCTCTTACTGGAACATACATAGGTGGGGGTATGGGATGTCCCATCAGGTCGTCCCAATCGAAGGGGACCTCGTCAGAACTCGGAGAGAGTATTTAGAGGAAGAATAAATCTCTCTTGTTCAGAAGGGGGAAGACTTGGAATGTTGATGACGTGACTGGAGGGGGAATCACTCTTTTCAGGGAGAGTCAGTTTGAACATAAATGGCACCGACATGGTCACTTCTTCAATTATAGGTTGAAGAGGATGCATGGTAACGGAGACACTTCACCCTCCGTAGAGGGGGTGAGGCCAGAGGAAAATCTCGACGGTGAGACCGTCAAAATCATTAAAGGTGAAGTGGTGTGAGGAGGAACCATGGGTGTCTCAGAGTCCGAAGGGCTTTTGGGCGAGCCCCACGCCTCTGGTATCCCGACAGTCACTGGGCACAAGCGAGTGAGATGACTTCCTTCACAAGTCCTGCAAAGGAATTTAGGCTTACGTCTTAGACATTTAGGTTTCTCGATGGGACTGGCCGAGGAAAGAGAGTCGTCTCCTGTATGATGAATAGGAGTTGGATACATGACACGGCTATGATCCGAGGTCAAAATGATGGTGCCCCCAACATAATTGGTAGAGGTTGGAAGCGAGTTGTCAACATGATTTGTAGAAAGTGTCGACTCATCTCCGACATGACTAGCAGAGGTGGGTGATAGTGCACTGGCGTGGCTTACAATGGTTGGGCTAGCGATAGATTGCGGTATTTGATTCCAAGGTCCCGTAAAAGATTGATTCTGAAACATTGCAGGCCAGAAAGGATCCTGGTATACTCCCTGTCCTGGCCTAGAAACATGGTGGTTTATGCCAAGGTAGTCTGAAGAGGTCTGGACGGGTATCATCACTGAGGTTTGCAAAGAGACCGAGGTAGGATAAAAATTATTTGAGTGAGGATATATGTTGCCCCCTTGTGAGGGTGTCCCATAAGGAGGGTAGCCCGAATTATAAAATTGATTCTCCCCATACGGAAGACCTGTGGGTACTTGAGGACCTGGTGCAGAAAAAGTGTTTAAAGGGATCGACATGGCAGATAAAAGATACATGGGCAGGGTGTAATAAGCACCCATCTGAGCACTGGATCCTAAAAGAGCATAGCTATGATTGGATTCATAAGGTGGAAGGTTCCAACCTCCCATGGGAACACGACTCATATCAAACGAAGAAGTGGGCATGGGAGCGATGGTGCCCCCGGGTCCAATGCTAGGATTCATATAAGTAGACCAGGGAGGGGGTTGCATGTGGGAAGGCATATCAACAGAAAAATGACTAGAGACCCAAGGTGCAGATTGAGCGTTGTAATCGTGCATACCATTGTAAAAAATAGAAGGGTCTACCCCCATGAAATGAGGAGGCATCATGGGGGGGTAGCGGTGAATGGAGGAGTAAAAGGCACTTCGCTATCCATCATAATGAAACCAAAAACCAGAGTCCTAGGGCCAACAAGTAATCAAAGAGCATACCAAAAAGTCAAATGACCAATATGCATGCAAATGGGCTAAAGTGGCTGAGTGGCCTCCCTCGCTAAAGAAGGTATGCCTCGTCTAGGAGGGACCTGAGACTCCCTGCTAAAGTTTGGAGGTGACAAAATCAGTTATAAGGGCCCTCGTAGGCTTAACAACTAGTCGATCAGATCCCCCTGGAGAGGTAATCTTCCATAAAGGTTGTGTGTTGTCCGACCCCTATCTGACTCAGGATACAAGCAGAATAACCCCTGCAAGTAACCTATGAGAAACCTAAGTCAAACAACTAATCAACCAATGTATAATCGATGCACAGGCGAACAGTCGTAAGTCTGGATTACCGTATGGGCAGGGTAGCAAAGCCCGAAACCTTGAAAGTACCGCCTCTCGCAGAGGTATAGATACTAGCAAGATCCCCAAATACGAATAAATCCACAGAAATATCTCTGACGCTAGGTGAGTATCCAGGGGTTATCCCTTCAACAAACTTCGCGCAACCTCGTGCTTAACTCCGGTGTGAGTGGAGCCTCCTAATATTACCAATTATATAATAGATTTCTCAACTCCCTGTCTTTGACACATGTTGATTTAATTGCCTTGGAGAAGTTTACTCACAAAATCCTATTCCAAGGCACTAAATCCTAGGCTAGTTTGTGCACCCTGAACAATAAAATCGTTACTAATCAATTTTAGTTTAAAGCGTAAATTTTATTGGCCGTGATTACTCAAAAATGTATGAAAATGAAACTCATGGTGTTATGACTCTGCATGAAAATAAAAATAGATATAATGCAAAGCCTAACTTTAACTTTTCAGTGAATGATATGCTAAATAAAAATAGTGCAATCTTCAATTTTAACTCTGCAACTCAGAAATAAAATGCAGTCTTTCGCTAAATGTGCTAAGCTAATGATAAAGGTTCCAAGATAAAAATACCAACCAATGCAAAATGCCTATTTTTTTGTATTTTCAATGTATTAAAAAGAAAATGCATGGACTGATAAGCGACTTGATATATAACTTCTACCATGTATAAAAGAAATCACTCGAGCATAATACCAAGCAGTTGAGCAGACAACCCAACTACCAAGGACAAATAAAAAACGGAAAACAAAGAGAAAGATGCCGCCCAAAAATTCATCTCCAAACAGTTTTCCTGTCATCCCAGATAATCTCAACAAGCACCACAGAGACCTAAGAAGGCTCAATGATCCTCAAAACCTACCCAACAGTCACTAAACCAAACAAGCAAGCAAGGGGAAGTGGTATACGTGACTGTTCAAAATAAAATGGCGTATATACGCCTCTTGCAGTGGGACAACAAGCGTGTATACACGACTGTCAGGGCAAAAATGGTGTATATCTTTTAAAACAAGGCTAGACAAGGGTAAAAGGCTGAAAAACTCAGACCCAGAGTGAACAGACTCCGTCCAACTGTGATATGACAAGAAACACAAAGGAAAAAGAGCAATGTAAGAAGGAAAAATACTTCAACCCTTAGAAGGAAGATCTATCCCCAGTGGAGTCGCCAATTCTGTTACAAGGGAAAAACCAGAAATCAACTCAATTCCAACATGTGCTATATAAACTAATGTGCAATACGAGGAAGAAGCCTACCTCGATCCAATCGTTTGATGTCGTTCCACCGTTGAGCACTTTGACCCAAAGCTTTACACCTGCAAGAAGTTCTCAACAAACAAGCGATGCAAGTATATAGTGACAATATCTAAAATGAATTAGCACATCAGATAACACAATCCATTAATAAACATTACAAACATGCCCATGGATAATAATCATATATTTGCCAGATATCGATAGGACGAGAAAGGAGTATTTCTATTAATAATTGATCAACAAAAGCATCAACATTACAGACTTCCGTGTCGGCATGGTTCAAAACCAAGAAACCAAGTTCCTTCCAATTGGGTCTCCACCACTTCAATCCTCCACCAAAGGCAAGCTCATAGCAAAGAGATAATGAGGTCCTCTCGACAATAAGGAAAGAGCTTGGAGGCTGAACAATATGTTTAGATTTGAGGGACAAAGGGATGCAGACTCAATATGAAGTAATTTATCTAGAGTAACTTTGCTCTCAAAGTTGAATGCTTTCTCCTCTTTTTCCATAGCTCGAAATTGTGCTCTTATAGCCTCCAGAATGCAACTGAAGGGTCGAGTCGGAACGTTTCCAGTATATGGAAGGCCAAAGATATGAGATCTTCTGTCGTGACATGGAAATTCGACCTCATTTTGTATTTTCTGGCACAAATCTCGATATACGTGAGCTGTAGTGGAGCAACAAGCGTATATGCATCTTGCAAAGCAGTTAGGGAGTGTATATGTGGAAAAAAATATATTTTTGGCTCTGGATTTATCAAAAAGGGGTTGATAAGTCTACATAGGGAAATGGAAAAAGGCCCTCTGTGCAAGATAACAATGGTGAGGCAAATCTTGCTATAACAATCCTCCAAGACGAATATGATCCTGGTCTTCCAAGGGGACCAGTTGCTAGCTTCTACTAGCCTATCCTCTGCCCGCATCTGGGACACTGACATGGCTGTCCACTTAAGCTCACAGTGATGCTAACACTGCACAAGAGTATTGCTTCACTCCTGTCAACACAGGTATGAAAAGAGGCAGTCAAACTACAACCTCACTCTTGACAACACAAGTGTGAAAAGAGGTTGTCCAACATAGCCTCACTCCTGTCCACATAGGTGTGAAAAGAGGTTGAAAACAAATGTTCAAAGCAGTCCTACAAGCTGTCCAACAAATTTGCGCAGAAGCTGTCCAACAAATCTACCCAGAAGCTGTCCACTAACTTTGCCAACAAGTTGTCCAAAAATCTGCTAACAAGCTGTCCCAAAACTGCCAACTGTATGCTCCCAAAAATCAACAAGTCCTTTCCACCAAGGGCTCTGATACCATGAAGAAATTCTAGGTACTATGAGGCTGCCCAACAGATCTGTCTTTGACCTCTTGTTGGGCTCTAAGTTTTATCTTCAAGACTGTCCTTTGCTGTTGTTTTAGGACAACAAACAATCAAGTACTTTCTGCTCACAATTTTGATTGGTTAAGTGCTCTTTTGAGGTGCCCTTGCAAGTGTTTTCGTAACTCAATGTTAGCACATGAAATGTACTAAAAAAAAATAACACTCCTCTCAATCTTTACAACTCTAACAAGCTGATCTACACTCTAAGCATGCATGAAA
>CBVK0103947092.1:0-12287 GCA_900067695.1 Picea abies
TCATACTCAAAGCCAATTTAAGTTCTAGAAGGTGATGGGGTAACTAAATGCCTACATGAGGTACCCTGGGTAGTTTCTTTCCAATCCTTTGACACAAGACAACCCAAATATCAAATGATGGAAGAAACCTATGACAAAAAAGACCATGCAACACTTTCAAGTAAGTCCACAAAGTCCCCTTCATCAATTAAAATATTTTTTTTTGATAATATGATATTTGGGACCTGGGGATTAGATGATGATATCAAAGATCTAGGATCATTGAATGACTTTCTACCCAACCTCTCTCGAATAAAAAACCCTAACCCCCCTCCTCTAATTCACATTCCTATGATAGAGGAAGGCCAATTAAATGGAACCTCTCAAATGGGTCCCTCTGCAAATCTAAGTATATATACAAAGGATATCGAGCCACACAAAGAAACATCTTCCAAGGAAACCTCAAAATACAATCTCAGATCAAGGAGAAAGGGAACCATTGATTTTCTTGGGAAGGTGACAGGGGGTTTGGGTTTTTTACTATAAAACATCCAAAAGGCCCCTCACAAGGGAAGCAAGTCTTTTATGTCACTGGATAAAAAACAAGCACCCTCAGAAATTAAATGTGGTGAACAATTTTCTTTGATAGGGGCCTTTAGAGAAAAATCCCCCAAAGATAGTTGAAAATTATTTTCGTTACCCTTAATTGTTGAGGGTTGGCTAACTCATCTAAAATATCGGCTCTAAAAATATTGGTAGAGGCAACAAATCCTTCTATCATTCTTCTATAAGAAACTATGACTAGTGGCGAGAAAATTGCTCGGGAACTTTAAAAAAAAATAGGTAGCTAGGAATTTTCTTTTATTGATGATATTGGAAGGTCAAGGAGGACTATAACTAGGTGGAAGGAATGCTCATTTACCCTTACTAATTCTTGGGCATTCACAACAGGTCTAGGGGACTATTATGTTCTCTCTAGACCTGGGGTAAGGAAATCACTCTTTTGAATGTATATGGGCCATACATGGATAGGTTGAAATACTGGGATAAGTTCTTCCATATGGAATGACCACAATCTAGGTTGGTGGTGGTGGGAGGGGACCTAAAATTTTCCTTGGGAGGCTCAAAGGTATGGGGACTAGCCGCACATGTGGACATTTTTTTCTTTCGGTTACTTTGATAAGAAGTTGGAAGAAGTAGGATTGTTGGATGTTGAGCCTGCCAAATTGTCCCCAAATTTATAAATAAGAGACTGGGAGAGGCCCATATTGTAAACAAGCTTGGTTCGTTTTTGATATCTAAATATTTTCTAGATGAAGCATCTATAATAAAACAATGGGTTTCCTCCAGACGAGATTTTGACCACAATCTAGTCATACTGGAAATATCCTATGTCTAAAAGAAACTTGGAAGTCCATTTAAGATCAAAGAGGCATGGGAGCCTTGTAATGGATATTCAAGGGAATCTAATCCTTTACAGTTCCATCAAAATCTAATAATAATAAAGAAGATAGCTATGCAATGGGCAAAATAAAAGAAGCAGAAGGATGATAAAACTCTTCGGGAAGTGAAGGAAGCCCTGTAATCCCTTTAGAGTGGTGAAGGTTTTGTTTTTTTGACAGAGGAACATAAAGCAAAGGTAAAATTTTAAAATCTCATCATAGTAGTCAAGGTTTTGTTTTTTTGATAGAGGAACATAAATCAAAGGTATAAATTATTGAAGACAAATAGAGGCAAATATTCCTGGAAAAAGAAAAAGAACAAAAGCTTAAAAGTAGGGCCTTATGCCTCTAGGCAAGAGATGAAAACACAAAGTTTTTTAAAAAATATGCCATCTATGGAGGAACATTAATAAAATATGGAAAATTGGAAAATATAATGGCACACGTGCACTAAAATTTGAGGACATTGTTGCAGAACGAGTAAATTATTTCTCAGCCCTGTTCAAAGTGGATTCCCAAGACACCATAATAGAGGTAATAAAATTGTTAACTTCTTTTCCAAGTTTTGTCACTCTCGAGGGCAATCATGATTTTATGGAGGAAGTTGGAAAATAAGAATTTCTTTGCATTCTTCAAAGCTTCAAGAAGGACAAAATCCTAGGGCTTGATGGCCTCCTTGTGAAATTTTTTCTTGGTTGTTATGGTTTTATAGGAGGAGATCTATGAAGAGTGGTTGAGGCCTCAAGATATACATGAAAAATGCTTGGTGCTTTTAACACAACCTTTCTTGCTCTGATTCCAAAATATGATAATCCAACTTCCTTCGAAAAATTCAGGCAAATTTCCTTATGCAACCATAAATACAAAATCATCTCCAAGGTAACATCTATAATACTAAAAAAGATCCTATTAGGGCAAATCTTTGAAAAACGGTCTGGGTTTTTTTAGGGAATACAAATACATAAGGCGGTAGGGATTACCCAAGAAGGACTCAATTCAATCAAAGTCTGGAATAAAAAAATGATGGTGGCCAAAGTGGATCTATCCAAAGCATATATCAGTGTAAGTTGGTTATATCTCAAATTAATCCTCATTCATTTGGGTTTTTTCCACCAATTTGTAGTATGGGTAATGAATTACATTACTTCTACATCTTTTGTGTTTTGATAAATGGGGAAACATCTCCTTTCTTTAAGCCAGGAAGAAGCCTTATATAGGGTTGCCCTTTATCCCCTCTCCTTTTTCTTTTAATTTTTAAAGGCTTGAGTTGAATGTTAAAGGAGGCTTTTGAAAATGGTAGTTTAAAAGGAGTCAATATAGGTACATCCTGCAATATTACTCACTTATTGTTTATTGATGACATATTAATTTTCTATGAAAAAGAAACTCACCTCGAAGAATTCTATAATGCCACATATCTATGGCTTGCCAAAAATTCATAAAATTGGAATTCTCGACATATTGTCAACACAATAGGCTCCCCCACTTATGAACTAAGAAAGTATTTGGTCGGGAAACTCAAACCTCTTGCGTGTAACACTTCTTCATTCATTAAAGACTCAACATGTTTAGTGAATATGATGAAGGATTGGAAGATGGAGGAAGATGATGCATTAATAAGTTTTGATGTAGTTTCCATGTATAGTAAAATTCTGATCGATGAAGCTACTGAAATTATTAGACGTGTCTTGAATGAAGATATTTCTAACCTTGTTGAGATTTTTCTTAATTCAATGTTCTTTAGTTTTTGCAGTGAAATATATGAAAAAACAGAAGGAGTCGCCATTGGTTCACCTCTCTCACCGATTGTAGCCAACCTCTTCATGGAGAGATTCAAGAAAAGAACAATTGACTCCTTCCCTCAAAAACCGAAATGGTGGATTATGTTTGTAGACAATGTTTACAGTAACTAGCCTCGTGGTGAAAATAGTTTGATAAACTTCACTAACCATCTCAACAACCAATCTGGAAGCATTAAATTCATCGTGGAAAAAGATAAATATTGCCTTCCCTTGCTGGATGTTCTCACAGTGAAGAAGCAAAATGGTTCTTTAGCTCATCAAGTATATATGAAGAAAAATCATACTGATAGATACATGCATGTTGAGTCTTATCACCATCCTACATAAAAGACTGGGATGATCAATACCTCAATGACCCATGCCACCAATATCTTTGATAAGGACCATCTAGAACAAGAATTTGACAATCTTAGGAGAGCTTTAATAAACAATGGCTATAAGGAAAAGCGGATCAATAAGGCCATTCAAAGGGCACGGGGGAAACATGACTATGATTGGGAACATAAACAAAGAATTTCCCAAGGTTAGTCTTCCTTATATCCATGGTACTATAGATAAGATTGGAAAGATTTTAAAGAAAAAGAACATAAGAGTGGCTTTCTCCCCTCCAAACTCTCTGATAAATATGTTGGACACTGCCAAATATCCCATTGAAACAAAGCTTCATCAAGGAGTTTATGTGATATTGTGCTCTTGTGGAAAAATGTACATTGGTGAAACCAATTGCTCAATCAAAGTGAGGTTGAAAGAACTTAGTGTTGATATTCAATATGGAAGAATTCAGAAATATTTTGTTGTCGGAAACTCCTGCAATACTAATTACCACATGCGCCTTGAAGATTCTACAATATTGGCTATTATCCCCCATTAATACAAAAGGAAAACAAGAGAAGCATTAGAAATTGAAAAATTTGCAAACAACATAAATCGTGACGACAGTTTAAAACTAAAAGAAGCTTGGAAACATGTTGGGTAGATCATTAAGAATAACCTGGCCTCCTCTTTCAAGGATGAAGCTAACCTATTGATCTTTAATTAATAATCCGAATTACATCTTTAGTAAATGAATTATATGGATATCAAATAATAATACCTAAAATCTTATTTTTTTTACCACTCTGAAAAACCCTAGATCGAGTGTTGCTTTGGCTTTGGCTCACTTGCATGGAGTATGGAAATGGGAGGGGGCCGCCACCCCCTATAGATGACAATGCCCAAGATTTCCATGTGATGGTTGTTGGTAGAGTGAAAATGTCCAAATCCAAGCCATCTCAATTCATGAAGAAACTAGCAGAGATTCCCAAGGTCGTCCTTCCATCTTCCACCTCCAGGAGAAAGGCGTTGGCCTTAACGGATTGTGGATTAATCGATCAATTCAAAGGAATTTTTCCTTCCCCAAAGATAGTTTCTTTGTGGCTCGAGAAGAACTGGAAGCCCCTTATCAAAGGCTTGCTCAATCACTACTTCTGTGGTAGAGCATTGTTCACATTCCTTTTCGATTCAAAGAAGATCGAGATCTAATATTCATAAGCGACCCATATTTTTTGGGAGCCCAAGGATTGTATCTAAACAAATGGACCCCAGATTTCAGTCCAAAAAATCATGTCCCCTTAGTTGTACCATTTGGGTCCACCTGCCACATTTTCCCCTTCATTGTTGGAGCGATGATGCCTTTCGATGCATTGGCAACTCTATAGGTCGATGCATAGAGCGTATCGAGCCAAAGGAAACTATATTCTCACGCACAAGAATATACGTTGAGGTTGATCTCAGGAAATGTTTACCCGAAGCAATGGTGATTTCTCTATACAATTGGTAACACATCCAACAACTTGATTACAAGTAGTTGCCCTTCAAATGTAAGATTTGTCATGAGTATGGGAATTTCGCGAGAAATTGTAAAAAAACATAATCAACTCCAACTGGACAAGGAAAACAATATCAATGGAAAGAAATCTCAAGGAAGTTTTGAAACACCGACAATAGGCCTCACCCCTCTTCAACAGGCCTGTCCAATGCTGGTATAAAGTCACCCACAAAAATCATTTAAAACCCTAGGAAATTAGGACCTTCTGCCATTCAAAATAGTTTTGAATCTCTTTCCCAGCTAGCGTATTTTGAAGTGGAAGTTTTACTAGCCCAATGCAGCATCGGGGTTAATAGTAAGGAGTCTCTCTCTACCCAAGAAGGGACTCGGTCGTAACCAAATAATGTATCAAGCCAAGTGCATAGACAGGGCAAACGAGCCCCGATAGAATACCAATCTTGGAAGGACTTGATTCACGAGATACTAAAGTAGAGGAACTAAAATATTTCAAAGATGTCAAAATTTCATTTTCAGAGGGTTGATATAACTCAGAAATAGAAATCCTTGGTGAATATGGATAGCAAGATCGAGCATCATAAGAGATCCGACCTTGTAGAACCAGTAGAAGAACATCCTAAGTTGTTAGGAAAGATCAAGCCAACAAAGAAATTTTATTGGGATCACAACAAACTCTTCCAAATATGGTTGGTGTGAGCTCTAAACACACCAAAAAGTAGGGCAGAAATGCGAAAAACAAAGGGGGTTCCCATGCAAACCCTTCCATATAACAATCTTGGTCTCGTGGAATTGTAGGGGTTTAAGCAACGACCCCAAATCTTCAGCTGTGAAAGATTTAATCAAATCAAAGAAACCTAACATACTCCTCATTGAGGAGACCAAAATGAACTCTGAATATGTCACAACCCTCTGTAAAAAACTATGCCGCACATGTGATCTCATTGCAGTAGATGCCAGAGGAGCTTTCGGTGGCCTCTGTACAGTATGGGATGAACAAGAGCTAAATATGGAACAACAATGTAAAACTCAACATTGGATATACACTAGATTCAAGCATAAGCATAGTAATATTTTCTATGCAGTTTTCAATATATATATTCCAAATAACCCTACAAAGAAAGCCGAGTGTTGGACAAACTCCCCAGTCTGAGTAATATCGATTACTCCCAAAATAACATCATTGTAGGTGATCTAAACATAATAAAGAGTAGTACAGAGAAGAGAGGGGGAATATTTGGGACAGACCTCTTAAAATACAACACATAATAACTAATTTTGGAATGGGACTTATTAGACATACCCCCGCAGTGCAAGAAATTTACTTGGTCTAACATGAGAGGTGGCCATGGCCACATAGTGGCAATACTGAATCAGTTTTTGGTCCATAGAAACTTTTAAAATCATAATTCCTCCATCAAATCATACATCCTGTCCTTTCTTATCTCTGACCACGAACCAATAATCATACATCCTGTCCTTTCTTATCTCTGACCACGAACCAATATCCATCCATCTTCAATCTTTCCCGAACTATGGGCCCATACCCTTTCGCTTCAACCCCTAATGGATTCAACACCAAGAAGTGGTGGATCTAATCCACTCCTCTTGGGAAACTTGGATCTCAGGCACTCCTGTTTATGTATGGGAGAATAAACTCATGTTGGTCAATAAAGTTTTAAAGCGATGGGCAAAAACCTCACTTCCTTCCTCAGTTGAGGAGAAAAAACTCATAAAAAGTAAACTAAACAATTTGCAAAAGTGCTTTGAATTTGCTGATATAACACTCCAACTACAAAAGGAAGAGTTGGAATTAGAATGCCAATACCAAAATGCTTTAAAAATGGAAGAAGAATATTGGAGGTTAAAATCCCAAAGCCTTTGGCTCAAGGCGGGGGGCAAAAACACCAAATTCTGCCACAATCAAGCTAAGCTTCACTAGTCCAAAAACAATGTGATGAAGATAATGCAAGAAAACAGATCCACTCTTACAGATTTTGAGGACTTCAAATCAGCTACTCAAACCCACTTTGAAGCTCTCTTCTCTCAGACTGAGGTAACATAACATTCCAACACACAGTCCATGTTTGAACAAATCCTAAAGTTGGTGACTAGAGAAGAGAATTTCGCACTCGTGCAATCATTCTCCGAAGCAGATATTTTTTCATCTATTTGGAGTCTTAAACCTGATAAATCTCCTAGCCCCAATGGCTTCTCCATATCTTTCTATTGATTTTTTTGGTACACTATCAAAACTAATCTTAAAAGAATGCTTTGGTTTGTACATTGTTCCTCAATATTAGGGGGAATACAAATTTTTCCTTCATCTCTTTAATCCCCAAAGAGACTAATCTCACCTCCTTTCCTACTTTCATTCGATCTTGTTGTAAAATACCTCTTATAAAATTCTTTCCAAAATCATAGCCACCCACCTTAAAATAATTCTCCTTAAATTAATCTCCCCCAACCAAGGCGGTTTTATGCAAGATTGAAAAATATTGGACAATAGTGTCCTAGTTCAAGCGACGATCCACACAAGTTACCAGGACAAAGGAAAAGGTATGGTAGTGAAATTAGATATGGCTAACACTTTTGATAGGGTGATACATTTGTTTCTCTTTCAGGTCATGGAACACTTCAAATTTAGTCAAAATTTCATCAGATGGATCTCCGCTTGTATTACCATCCCATGGATAGCCCCTCTTCAATGGAAGGCCCACCACTTTTTTTCAAATCAACCAAGGTATCTTTCAAGGATGCCCTATGTCCCCTCTCCTATTCATCATTGTGGCAGATGCCCTTAACAAAAATATGGATCATGAAAGGGTGATTAGGAATCTCCCTGGTCTCCAAATTGTCTACAGAATAAAAAACATGAATCATTCACAAATTGTGGATGACACTCTACTTCTCGGGGGCACTTCTATAATTATTGCTTCTTGATTCAAAACCATTCTGGATTCTTTCTTAGATGCTTCATGAGGAGATGTCAACAATAGAAAGTGCCAAATCTATGGATGGAATGCTTCACCTCAAACCTTGAGGGCCATAACGCATGTTTTCCGATTTTCTCTTGCAAAAAATTGGTCATTTTTCAAACACTTAGGGATCCCAATCTCCCTCAAGTCCTCTTACTCATATGTTTGGCAACAAATCCTTGATAAAATCAACAAAAAACTCACTCATTGGGGTACACAATGGTTAAATCTTGCTGCCAAAATCATATTAATCAAAGTTGTGTTATCAACTCTTCCAATATATCTTTGTTCCACTCTTCTCGCACAAAAATGCATTTCCAACCAAGTGGATAAAAGAATAAGAACCTTTTTATGGCAAGGAGGGAAAGTGACCCATAATTTTTTTTCGCTTAGTCAATTGGAATCAAGTTTCAAGTGATAAAAATCAGGGTAGATTGGGCATGAGAGAGCCAACCTTAATGAACAAAGCCATGGGGGGCAAATTGATCTGGAGGTTGATAACAGGAAAAATCACTTGGTGGAAACAATAAATCTGGAAAAAACATTTAAGAGGGAACATGCTTAGAAGCACCAAACTGCTCACAAAAAAGGACTATGGCTCTCCTATTTTCAACTTATCATTGCCAAAGATCTGATATGGAATGGCTAGCACCCATGAGACCAGAACGAAGTTTGAGGCTATTATGGAATGACCAACACCTATGAGACCAAAGCGAAGGTTGAGGCTATTATGCAATGGCCAACACCTACGAACGTACAAGAGGTACGTAGTTTTATGGTATTAGTGGGTTACTATTGATGTTTTTTCAAAGGTTTTTCAAAAATAGCAAATCCAATAACTGAACTGCAAAAGAAGAACAAGAAATTCCAATGCGGGTTGTTACATATGGTATTAGAGCGGGTTCCACTCTGCGACACCGGACCCGTTACAAATTCCAATGCTTATGTTTAATTGAATATGTATTACTAATATAATTTGAATTTGTTTTATGGCAGGTATCATGGTTAGAGGATGGAGAATGAGTAGACATTGGGTTGTGGGAGGAAGAGGAATGCCTCCTCCAAGTACATCAACACCCAAGGGATCTGCTCCACAGGGAGAAGAACAAACTATCAAGCAAGAGCAAGTTGCAGTGGGTGATGTCATGGGTACGATGAGGTCTTTTCAGAGAATGTCAGAGGCGCTGATAAATCTCCTTGATCACGATGAGGGCAGGGAGTCTGTACCCAATGGGGGTTCACAACACCCTCCTGTAGTTAGTGGTAGATTCATAGAGAACTCAAGAAGGTAAAATTTCCTGAGTTCATGGGTTCTACGGACGGTTTAGTCACCGAAGCTTGGTTGGAGAATATGGAAATGTGCTTTGCATTGCGCGATTATACCTCCAACATGAGGGTTCACATGGCGGTCTTTTAACTGAACATGGTCGTCGAAGACGTGTCATGGGAATTGTTTGAGGAATGATTATGAGAGAGGTACCTATTTGATAAGTTCATTAAGCACCAACTTAATGAATTCAATGTTTTATGAAAAGGCAGTTGTATAGTACCTGAGTATGAGGCTAGATTTATAGAGTTTCTCATATATGCTCTGCATCTGAACACTGAGAAATTAAAGGTTAATAAGTTTGTTTTTGGTCTCAACTTCAACATTCATGATAAGGTGAGGATCTTGATGCCTCAGACTTTGCATGATGCAGTACATAAAACTTTCATTGTTGAAGAAGAGTTGAACATTGAGGGTCAAGGTAGGACTCCTTCTAGACAGACAAGACATATGACACTTAGAGGGCCACAATAGTAGACACCCATTAGACAAACTTCTAGGCACCATGATACACCTAGATGACCTGTATTTCTACACCACGTAGACAGACTACCAGTCAGAGGACTCTGTATAAAGCACCATCGCAGCAACAACCGCGTCATCCTCAACAACAACAACATTATAGATTTGGTCCACAGAATAGATCAGGGCCTCAGAACCCTAGACTAGTAGGTTCCTCCTCTGGAACTAGGAGCACTGACCCTAAGAATGAATGTTTGACTTGTGGAGAGCCACACTACTAGAGAAATTGTCCTATTGAGAAGGAAAGAGCTTCTAGATCAACGAGACATACGACAGTGGGAGATTTGGGTAAGGCCCATAGGATTTATGCAGCAGTGAAAAACTGCCAGGTCAAGCATCATTCTACAATGCTTGAGATTTCATGTGAATAACCAAGGAGTATCGCTAAGATTTATTTCTTCCCTACAATTACAAAAAAACATGCGCAAGGGATGTAAGTTGTATTTTATATTATCTCTTAATGAGAAAGGTGATGCAAAAAGATTGGGAGACTTTCTAGTAGCATCGGAGTTGCCGATGTTTTTCCTGAAGAACTATCGGGTTTACCGTTGAATAGAGAATTAGAATTTACTATAGATCTAAAACCTAGAACGAAAGCAATTGCTAGAATGCCATATCAGATGTCGACACCCGAATTACAAGAGTTAAAGATGCAATTGAAGGAGTTGTTGGACTTGAGACTTATACATCTAAGTGTATCATCGTGGGGTGCACCAATGATTTTTGTAAGAAAGAAGGACGAATCGTGGAGACTTTGCATCGACTATTGTCAATTAAACAAAGCCACGATCAAGAATCAATACCCATTACTGAGAATTGATGACTTTTTTGATCAAATGAAGGGAGCGACCGTATTTTCAAATATAGATTTGAGATCAAGATATCACCAGTTGTGAATCAAAGAGGAAGACATTCTTTAAACAAAGTTTAAGACGAGATTTGGACATTACGAATTTACTGTGTTACCATTTGGATTGACAAATGCCCCTGGTGTATTTATGATTTTAATGAATGGGGTATTCCATGAATACTTGGACAAGTTCGTACAAGTATTTATTGACGATATATCGATTTACTCTTAGACGAGAGAGGAGCGTGATGAACACCTGAGATTAGTTCCGCAGTGTTTAAGAGAAAACAAGTTGTACAGAAATTTGTTGAAGTGTTCTTTTTACCAAACAACGATTCACTATTTGGGACACATTATTTCTGGAGAAGGTATCGTGGTGGATCCAACGAAGGTTGAGGCTATTATGGAAATGGCCAACACCTATGAACGCACAAGAGGTACATATTTTTATGGGATTAGCGAGTTACTATCGACGTTTCGTTGAAGGTTTTTCAAAAATAGCAAATCCAGTAACTGAACTGCAAAAGAAGAACAAGAAATTCATATGGTCAGAGAAATGTGCGGAAGCATTTCAAAAGCTTAAAGAAATTTTTACAACAACACCAATACTGAAAGTTTTGGATATGGACCATGAATTCTTGGTATGCACTAACACATCCAAGGAAGGATTAGGTGGAGTATTAATGCAAGAAGGACGAGTTATTGCATATATTTCAAGGAAACTAAGAAGGCATGAAGAGAATTACGCAACACACGATTTGGAATTATTAACGATTGTTTATGCCTTACGAGTTTGGAGACACTACCTTATAAGACTAAAATTTGAACTGAAAATTGATCACAGTGGATTACAACACATCTTTACCCAGAGTGACTTGAACGCCCGACAAAGACGTTGGTGAGAACTTTTAAGTGAATATGATTTTGAGATCACGTACATTAAGGGAATGATTAATAGAGTAGTGGATGCATTGAGTCAGAGACCTCACATCTTCTTAGTAATACCTTTGAAGGTGGATCTTCAAGAAAATATTTTGGGATTACAGATTGATGACGACTTGTACAAGGAAGTAAAAGACAATATCAGACAAGATACCATGATGATACTTAGATATGAGGGATATTCTTTGGACAGTGACAAGCTACTAAGCTATAATGGAAGAATTTATGTACCACCAAATGATGAATTGAGAAATTTAATTTTGAACGAAGCATTTATGTACCACCAAATGATGAATTGAGAAATTTAATTTTGAACGAAGCCCATCGAGCAATGTATATGGCTCATCCTAGAGTCACGAAGATGAAGGCAGATCTTAAAGCATTATTATTTTGGAAAGGAAAAAAAACTGATATAGTTAAATATGTGGCGAAATGTCTTGAACGTCAGTAGGTGAAGGATGAACATAGACATCCAACGAGATTATTATAGCCAAATGCTATTCCTGAATCGAAATGGGAAGTTATATCGATGGACTTTATTGTTGGATTTCCATTGATGGAAAGGAGGCACGATTCTATTTTTGTAGTCGTCGACATGTTGATGAAGAGTGCACATTTTATCC